>JAVXUO010001521.1:0-21325 GCA_033065855.1 Escallonia rubra | reverse complement strand
ATTACATTTTCATCTTTTTGATGTTTTGAATCTTTTTGGTTAAATTAATAGTTTTGAAAATGTTATTGAGTTCATCTTATCAGTGTTTTTTTTAACACACGCCGTGAAATATGGGTGTGTGATGACGGAGATGTGTTTTTTATGATTTCTAAGTAGGCTTTCATTTAATGTTTCTGTTACAAAATTTGTTTTGTCATCTATGGTTTTGTTTTTGTTTCTCTTAATACTAGTTTGTGGTGGCTTTAATTGTATATTTATTACTTTTCCGGTTTATTATTATTTTTTTGGTTAAGACTATTTATGTGTTACCATTATGAGCACTTTCCACATATATGGGAAATTATGGTTTTCTTGTAATAATTTAATGTTCATACTATTTTTGAAAAATATTTGTATGTAGTGAATGCAAGAAGGCACATATAGTGTGAAGTAACTTCGACAAATATAACTTGATATATGTGGATTACATTTTTCTTAATAAGAGCAACTTTTTAGCAATTATTTTCTAGTTTTACACTCGTCCTGAAAATATGTAATCAACTTGGAGCAAAAGAGTTGATAGCATAATATAGTGGGTACTATTTTTCGCAACATAAAACATAACTTTAAGGATTAGGTCTTGCGCTTGGATCGGGCCTTGATATTTCCCAGTGGGCCTGGCCCGATTTCTGGTGGCCTGAGGCTTGATCTGGCCCGTTTTCTCCTTTAGGCCACTGGGCCCAGGCTGGCCCGGCCCTAGCCTAGAACATTGACATCTCTAGCTAGCTTAAGGGCAACGTTGGGTGATACTGTACATGGGTCTCAACTAAGGTTGTAGGTATGGCTCGGTGTGTGCATGCGTGTGTATGCATGGATAATGGGCATAGGATGTTGATGATAGACTCTGTGTGTGTGTGTGTGATGGGCAATGTACGTGTGTAAGCATCCCCGGTGGTGGTCATCCGTGGGTGGGTGAATTACGTGCTCGTGTTTGTCATAGGCAGTGTGTGCGCATTGCTGGTGATGGTTACTAGGGGTGGGGGTGTTTTTGCATGTGTATGTGTTGCCGATGATGGTCGCTGGTGTGTGTGCGCGCATGTTCGTGTGTGTAATAAACAGCGTGTGTATGTTTGTGTGCGTCGCCAGTGGGGTAATCCTCCGGTGGTGTCTGGTTGTGCTTTTGTGTGTGGATGTGATGGGCAATATGGGTGTGCCTCGCCGATGTGTGTGTGTATGATAGGCAGTAAATGGGGAATGGAAGGGGTTTGATACTGGGATGGAGTTTGGATAGGCGATGGTTGCCGGTGGTGGTAGCTAGTGTATGTGTGGGGGGGTGGAGGTGTGTACGTGTAGGTTGGGTTGGGGAGGGGGGTGTGTTCAAGCGCGTGAAATGGGTAGAAGAAAGCCTTCAACGACAGTGGCTGGAGTCCGCGGGTAAAGAAGAAGGGAGAGACTTAAGGGCATTTTACTATATCATAAAGAATTTGTGGTGCCCTAACTTTTCTTGACGGTTACTTGACAGAAGTGAGTGTTATGTAACACGATAACAAACCACAGAGGTTAGTGGGTAAAAAACAAAAGGATAGAGGGAGCCGCATGTATTTTCTGGTAAACCTTGGGAATGCCGAATGTACTTAACCTATTTAAAAAATAGATTTGAGGCGTGCAATCAGGGAGATGAACGACCTTAGATTAGGGGAAGAAGTTGATCAACCCCATATAGCAATAAATAATATGTATGCATATAGGAGTTGTTAACAATCTAGATTAGAAAAGTCATGTTTTATGTTTATTGTCATCAACATCAACAATATGAATATTTTTTTTTTTTTCAAGAAGCTCACTCACTGCCTCTTGGTAGTTGGTACAAAGTTGCCCATATAACTCTGTTTATACCAAGAAAAGCTAAAACATATCTTCCTAGGCGAGGCTAATATAGCTGACGGCACAAAGGATGTCACATTATTAATCAATTAGAAATCGACCTAATTACAATTTTCACTTAGCGCTGGTTCGCCCATTCGCAAGTGAGGCAAATTTCTGACTGCCAATATCACACTGTTAAATCAAATATAGCAGTGGTTAAGCGATGCATGACAAGTTCTTAGCATAGGAAAAGACATATGGCACCTTCACATAGGGCCTCAAATTTTCATTATGTTAGGTGTCCACCAGGAGGTGTAAAAAGCGTAGGTGGATGCAAATAGTCCAAAAGGTAAGACGAGGTCCTCCTTAGGCCCAACAAGTCTCAGGGCTCGTTCACTCAAATGAACTTAGCATAAGCAAGGTAGTAAATGAGGCACGGATGTATCCGTGTGAACTTTAGATTTGATCGTCTTGAAGAGTTGGCGTAAACAAAGCCATAGCTGGCATGCCTAAAAACAAATGGTAGCTCCAGATTGGATCGAACAGAGGTCACATAATTACAGCTCGGCTATAAAGGCCATCGATGTCGTCTAAATTAATCCTATTCAGCACCAAACACAAACTATCACATAATTTACGCTATTACACCTTTGTTTGCCTTAAGTAAACAGGTTTATCTTAGATTACGGTAGAAAATTAGACTCACTGCTTGTCTCATCTAGAAATTCCCCAAAGCTTATTCAATCTGAATCAAGTGCTCTATACATTCAAAGTGTAATCATTCGACTGTGCTCAACTGCATACATTATGAAGGTAAATTGTCTTTATTCATTCTATTATTTATGCTGGACCTCATTAGTAGTAAAACTAAGTTTGGTGTAACTTAAAATAGCATTAAAAAGCCCTCAAGCACTAAGGAAAAGGAATTATGAGGCTATTTTGAACTCATCATTGATTGTATCAGGCATTTTGTCCCTAAACACCAGAGCATTTAAAATTTGGGAGCCGTGTTTCATACGTGGTCCAAAACACGTATGAAACACGACCAGGCATTTTGTCCCTAAACACCAGACCATTTAAAATTTGTGAGTTGTGTTTCATACGTGGTCCATTAAGACTTGTCATGCCTTGTTTCACACACGGTCCATCGAGACTTGTCACGTCCTGGTTTCACACACGGTTCTGTTAAGACTTGTCATGTCCGTGTTTCATACGAGGTCCTGTCAAGGCTTATCATGTCCGTGCACGGCACAACCTCGCACGTCTCTTTCATGGGACCACACTGTAACGCGTGTCCAGACCGTTCCAAGGCAAACAACCATTTTTTATGAAGAAAACAAGAAGTTAACTACTAAATAATGCAAATCCCATTTTTCTTTTTGTCACTCAATTATTTATTTATGCACCACCCCCACAATCAATTACTTGTGTTTGTGCCAAATGAACTTGAAATGAAGAACGAAATAGACAGGTAACCAAAATGAATATAATTGGTAAACTTATGTTTCACCGCCATCATTTTCACATGAAAATCAAATTTATTATGAAAATCGAAGATTTAACCATAATGACGATTTTCACCCGAAAATCACACAAGTTTGATTAGTTATCCAAAAGGTAACGGTGAAAATCGTGATGGTGGTGATGGACGGTCGTTGGTTTTGTTGATTGTTTTTTAGCGAGATCACCCCTCTTCCCCTAACCCCCCCCCCCCCCCCCCCACACACACACACACACCAAACCCCGCACACACACACAAATACAGACATGTATTTGGAGATTGAAAGGTTAATAAGAACGGTAAAGAACGTATAATGATACTTTTGACATCAAAGAGAAACTTTCCCGATAAAAATACAAGCATTAACCAAATTACGATCAAATATTGTCAAAATAAGCTGTCACTTAATGGGATCAATGATGATATGAAACTAATGATGGCGTAAGGAAAAGGAGGAGGAACTTATTTTGCCGGTAGTAGACAAGACTTGAAAGATATTTTGGTAGACAAATAGGCAGTTCTGAGATATGGTATCTCAGAACTGCCCAAGGATATGATTTATATCCCCCTTACTGTGTTTTCTTAAGGGAATTTTCATATACCTTGTATTCCTGAATAATACCCACAAGTGCACCTAGGCAGACCCTTTCCAGAAAAGAAACGAGAGAGAGAGAGAGAGAGAGAGAGAGAGAGAGAGAGAGAGAGAGAGAGAGAGAGAGAGACTAAAATGATAGTGAGGTAGAGTTGGATAGTGGGGCAAAAAAAGTTGGGAAATATTTAGATTTAAAGATTATACTTGAATTACTTAAATGACCATTAATAAATATTTTTATGTATGAGAAAAATAATTTCAAAAAGTAGAAAAGGGGGTACAACAAAATTTTAAATAATACTTTATTGAAAGGTGTTCTGGTTGATTTCACGTATTTGCATCTTATCTTTCTATTTCCTGATTGCTCTTTTCTGGTGTAGTTGACGGCGAACCGTAGGGACTGTTTGACTGCACCCAACATTTTATGTACAGTTCTGCCTAGCTGCAGAGGTTTGCACTCAGTGCTAGCCACCCGAGGGAAATCAGCTCCTTTACGACTTTCATCAGCTTTAGCGGCTTTTGTTACTCGATCTGCCACTCCGGTTCAACAGGAATGGATCGTTGCCGCGCAGCCTATAGGGCATGCCGCTTACCCTTGTGGTGTTTTTGACTTCGTAACTAGTATTCTTTTGACCTTTGGATGGGGTTGTCATCCATTTTGTTGGGTGTTTCCTTACCTGTGTACATTCGACAGTTCATATCTGGTATATATCCTCCTCTTCTACCAAAAAAATAAAATAAAATTTGGGAGTCTTGTTTCATACGTGGTCCATCAAGACTTGTCATGTCCTTGTTTCACACACGGTCCCATTAAAACTTGTCATGTCCGTGTTTCATACGTGGTCCCGTCAAGGCTTGTCATGTCCGTGTTTCATACGTGGTCCCATCAAGGCTTGTCATGTCCATGCACCACACAACCTCGCACATCTCTGTCATGGGACCACACTGTAATGTGTGTCGTGACCGTTCCAAGGCAAACAACCACTTTTTATGAAGAAAACAAGAAGTTAACTAATGAAAATCCAGTTCAACAGGAATGGATCGTTGTTGTGCAGCCTACAGGGCATGCGGCTTGCTAGACCCTTGTGGTGTTTTTGACTTCGTAACTAGTATTCTTTTGACCTTTGCATAGGGTTGTCATCAATTTTGTTGGGTGTTTCCTTGCCTGTGTACATTCGACTGTTCATATATGGTATATATTTTCTTCTCTTCTACCAAAAAAATAAAATAAAATTTGGTAGCTGTGTTTCATACGTGGTCAATCAACACTTGCCATGTCCTTGTTTCACACGCAGTCCCGTTAAGACTTGTCATGTCCGTGTTTCATACGTGGTCCCGTCAAGGCTTGTCATGTCCATGCACCACACAACCTCGCACATCTCTTTCATGGGACCACACTGTAATGCGTGTCCTGACCGTTCCAAGGAAAACAAAAACTTTTTATGAAGAAAACAAGAAGTTAACTAATGAAAATCCAGTTTTTCTTTTTCTCTCTCAACTTATTTATTTATCCACCCCCACAATCAATTACTTGTGTTTGTGCCTAATGAACTTGAAATGAAGAACGAAATAGACAGGTAACTAAAATGAATATAATTGGTAAACTTATGTTTCACCATCATCGCGATTTTCACATGAAAATCAAATACATACAAGTATTTGGAGATTGAAAATCTTGCAAACCTTTTGGAGATTGAAAGATTAATAAGAACAGTACAGAACGTATAATGATACTTTTGACATCAAAGAAAAACTCTCCTGATAAAAATACAGGGATTAACCAAATCACGATCAAATATTGTCAAAATAAGTTGTATGGGATGAATGATGATATGCGACTAATGATGGGGTAAAGAAAGGGAACAGGAACTTATTTTTACCGGTAGTAGAAAAGACTTAAATGGTAGACAAATAGCCAGCCTCCTTTGCGTAGCTCCAGAAGGGTTCTGTCATTTTTGTTTAAGACTCAGAACTGCCTAAAGATATGTATCAACATTATAGCTAGGGTTGATATGGTAGGGCTTCCTCATTTCAAACCTCCTTAGAAGTGACTTTAATTCTTATGCTTTTTTATAGTGTAAGGTTTATATCTCCGTACTGTGTTTTCTTAATCTGTCTCTTTATGAATATTTTAGCCTATAAACTTGCAACATATTGTGTTAATACACAACATTTCTGATAAAGTACTTTAACATCAAGGTTAATTCAGATGACTCCATATTGAAAAACGACTGCATGCTCCATAATTTTATTTTATGCCCCCCCCCCCCCCCCCCCCACCCCCCATGTTTATCTTAACATTGGTCGATCACCATTTGACCTGATGATTGGGACATGAACATTAAACTTTCTTTTGCCATTTATAGAATTTTTACCATCCATTGACAAGGACAAACATAACTCTCCAAAGAAACAACTAAACCATTAGTATGTAACAAATGAAAGAGTCGCTTAGAGAAAACATTGAGAAAGTACTTGAGATGAAAGTTGCACCTGAAGCACATTATTTGGTATGCTGCTGTACATTCTCTTATGGATGCCACTTATATGTGTGTGGGATTGAGCTGCATCTATGGAACTTAGGTATGTCGCTAGCACAAGAGAATATCCAGACATGACGCATGGTCAGTTAGCGTCAACTAGCGAAAACAACTCTGATTAGAGATGTTAAGGATGGGGTGAGTATAAGTCGGCATTATTGATTTCAGGTATATATGGGGATCCGCATGAAATAAAGGCAAAAGCAAAAGATGATCTTGTGACGATTTCACAAGCCGTAGTTAGAGACCAAATGCCACCTTTCCTGGGTCACGTATGTAGTTTCCCTTTGCAAATCCTTTGGGAATTTTATTCTCTTGTTCATTAGGAGAATTGATTAAAAGAGTATTCACTTTATCACATATTTCAATAAGTTCTTACTCATTTGTCCTTAAAAAGGTTAAATCTGTGTGACACATCGCTGATATATTAATTTCCGTCTCCTCATTCTTTTTTGAGTATATGTTTTGAAACACATGGAGCACTGTTATATTTTATTGTTTGTTTTAACAATACATGGGGCTGGATTTACCTCTCGTTTTGGACTCTCTTTTTTTTCTTTTTTTGGAGTGAATTTAAGAGATATATACCAACGAAAAGGGAACTGCAGACAGAACATAGAGTATCAGTCGGTACAACGAAGAGAGTTACGGTAAAGGTAACTTAAAGACAAATTATACAAGAAGCTCATCTAAAAGAAGACGGAAGCCCTAGCCACACGTCTTGACTCCAGAGGAGAGTCCTCTGGAGTCTAGATTTTTTAGTATGGCTACCGTTTCCTGGTCTCCTTAGGCCGTGGAAAGTCCACTTTGGCTGCCACCTTTTTCTCCTTTCCTTGGCTCCACTAAGGCCAGACTTTGACTCCACTAAAGCCAAACGTTGACTCCAAGTTCTGTCCTCCATCTCTCTCTATATATGTGTCTCAGATGACACACACCAAAACTCATTACTTCAAAATTCACTTCAAAATTCTGTAATAAACTCTGATGTTTTTTTTTTAAGTGTATCAAATAGAGATAGTATGAGAGGTTATCCCAGCGGTGGTTACATGTCGTAGAATCCATTGTATAGAATAACTGATTTTTAAAGACGCTAATCAAAATTTAAGATAAGTCTTGACTTGATTTTATAATTTGATAATATTATTCTACTATTTTATAATATGTTAATATTCAAAGTATATCATAATATTTATTGTTACGTGTAAAAGGATTTATATGAAACGGAAAGTACTTGAAATCAAAGTTGCTCTCTAGCTAGTTTTAGTAATGGAGCACCCTCTGACCAAATGTACGAGGATGTTCTTCTTGCTAGGAATGGTGATGATTGAGCTTCAGAGTTATGGAAGCTTGGGTTGCTGGGAAGATGAAAGGGCTGGGCTAATGAAACTCAAAGATGCATTTGACGCCCCTACAGGGTATAGTGCTCTTTCTTCATGGGTTGGTGGTGAGGAAATGTACGAGGACTGTTGCAAGTGGGAAAGGGTGGTTTGTGACAACGCCACCAAGCGAATCAGCCAACTCTCTCTCGGCCATGCACGCGATTTTCGCAATTTCTGGTCCCTCGACGCCTCTTTGTTCCTTCCTTTCCAAGAACTGCAAAATTTAAACTTGGGCGATGACGCCTTGACGGGTCAGTAACCTCTCCCTCATCCCCCCGTCCCTTGAAAAGAGATATTATTAATTGATGATCAAGACAACAATACGAGCACCGTTTAAACTCTTAATGCTGACACAGGTTTCGAAGGGGTACTTAATCTGAGCAAGTTAGAAGTTTTGGATTTGAGTTGGAACTCCTTCACAGAAATACCGTCTTTGGATGCCCTACAGTCCTTGAGGTCTCTAGACATTGGCTATAATTATTATTTAAACAACTCTCACAGTTTCAAAGGTAAACCTCCACTCTACAGATTATGCAATAGGCTCTACTGTATGTACTTGTACATTGCCAAGTTAACGCACAATACTTTGGTCATTCTCCTTTGCTGTACAGAGCTAACTAATTTGACCAATTTGGAGACGTTGCATCTTGGTGGTAATGGTTTAATGGAGATTCCCTCGTCCATTTGGGATCTTACCTCTTTGAAGGCCTTGTCTTTGAGAGCGAATGGACTAAATGGCTTATTACCTCTCCGAGGTAAGTTATCAAAGAATTGTGATATGCATTCCGTTCAGAATTTTATTTCAAAATTAATATGCTCTAGATAGTATTCAAATTGGGTTCAAAATTTTCAACGTTACTCCGATCACGTTGCAAAACCTAGAGTACTTTTGGAAGTCCTTGTCTACTTTAATTTGTCATGTTAGAGCTCGCACATGACCCATTGAAGTACTTCTGTAGCATCTTTCATGGATTTTATGAATCTTTTGAAGCTAGGACTGCTCTATGAGAATGTTACACTCGAATCATTTCATGGATTCCATAAACATGTGATGCAAGGGAGCCGATTAACTATAAGCTAGAACTGCTCACCTGGATTTCCTTTTTTTCTTTTTTCTTTTTGTGGGGGGGTAGTATTGATGGATTAGTGTTACCGAGCCTTAAGCCTCAATTTCTTGATTTCCAAAGTTTTCCTGCACTGGCATGGCAGAATAACTGAGGAATTACTATGATGTGTCTTATCCTTAACTGTATTTAGATAGCGATCTTGTTATACTTGAATTCAGAAACAAACCCGAGAAAGACTAGAACTTTACTATAATTGCTTTTGAGTTTGATGCATAAGCCAAGACTTTGATTCAAAATCGTAAAACCATATATGACTCGTGATTTTTCAGTTAATACTGCAATATAACACGCACAAAGAAAATTTACAGGACTGTGCAAGTTGGTGAACCTTCAGGAGTTGGATTTAAGCAACAATGGTTTTGAAGGAAATCTTCCTTCGTGTCTCATGAATCTCACATCGCTTCGGCTGCTTGAACTTTCCAAAAATAAATTTGACGGGGCCATTCCTTCAAATCTCTTCCCAGTTCTCAAGTCACTTGAGTACATTTCCCTTTCACATAACCTCTTTGAAGGAACATTTTCTTTTGGTTCATTAGCCAACAATTCCAAACTTGAGGTCTTTGAACTTGTTTGTGACAACAATGGTCTAAAGGTGGACACCGAAAATCCACCTTGGACACCTCTATTTCAACTAAAAGTCTTTCGTTTATTCAATTGTATACTCAACGACAAAAGTAGAGTTCTCCCTAGCTTTCTTCTGAATCAGTTCGAGCTGAGAATGGTTGATTTAAGCCATAATAGCATTTCAGGAATGATTCCAATGTGGTTGGTTGCAAATAATACAAGATTGGAATTTCTTAATCTTGCAAATAATTCCTTGACGGACCCTCTCACGCTGGATTTGAACTCTACTCACCTTGATATGTTTTTGTTTGATATCTCTAGCAATCATATCCAGGGAGAGCTTCCATCCCTCGTAGGTTCCGCATTTCCTAATTTGATGACTTTGAACTTGTCTAGCAATTTGTTTCAAGGTAGCATTCCTCCATCATTGGGAGATTTGAGAAGGTTGGATAAATTGGACTTATCGAATAACAACTTTTCTGGCCAACTGCCCGAGCATCTGGTCACAGGTTGCGCTTCACTGACATATCTGAAACTGTCAAACAATTGCTTGCAAGGTCAACCGCTTCCATCAAAGTCCAACGTCACATATCTGTCTTCTCTATTTTTAGACAGCAATTCTTTCTCTGGAGAGATCCCACGTGGAATTTTGAACAGTTCCGGGCTACGGACGTTGGATTTAAGCGACAACTGGTTCTCGGGCAAAGTTCCTGATTGGATTGGAGACTTGCCATTAGATTCCCTCACTTTGTCAAAAAATGCTTTGGAGGGACCTATACCGTCCGGTTTCTGCAAAAGCAATGGACTACGCCTTTTAGACCTTTCTGAGAACAACTTAAGTGGTGTTGTACCTTCGTGTTTGAACAACGTGTCATACCTGAGGTTTTTACATTTGCAACGAAATGAGTTTAGAGGCCCCTTACCAAACCTCACATCATTGATTTCCGATTCCCCTCTTGTGACGTTCGATGTGAGGGATAACAAATTATAAAGAAAGATTCCTGGTTGGATAAACTCATTCTCAAACTTGAGGGTTCTTCTCTTGGGAGGAAACAGCTTTGAAGGCCCCATTCCTCTCCAACTGTGTGATCTCAGAAAAATCAGCATAATTGACCTTTCCCGCAATGAACTTTCTGGGCAAATACCTTCTTGCTTGCATGACATATATGCATTGGAGGACCCGTTTAGAACCCAAATGTCTGCAAGTGTAAGTGCTTGGTTTGGGCCCCCAGATTCTTATTCATATGAAAATCAACTCGATGTGGACTACTCTAGGGATCTTCGTATGTCTGAAACAAATTTCAAAGAAGAAGTGGAGTTTATAACGAAGAGCCGGTCAGAGACATACAAAGGAAACATTTTGCAATTCATGTCTGGTATCGATCTCTCATGGAACAAATTGACGGGTCCAGTTCCTGATGATATCGGAAACCTGAGTGAGATTCTTGCTCTAAACTTGTCACACAACCATTTAACCGGACCAATCCCCGAGTCTTTCTCTAACCTCGGGCAAATAGAAAGCTTGGACCTATCTAACAATAGCTTGAGCGGTCAGATTCCCCCGAAATTGGTTGAGTTGAACTATTTGTCGGTCTTCACAGTTGCTTACAATAACTTATCAGGTAGGACACCTGAGAGGAAGGCTCAATTTGCAACGTTTGATGAACATAGCTACGAGGGAAATTCTCTTCTCTGTGGAGTGCCCCTAGGGAGAAGATGTACTACCACTGAAGAGATGTCACCACCACCGCAACCTTCATATGCAATACAAGATGACACATTTAAAGTTGCATTTTTATCTACTTTTTGGCCAACTTATGCAGTGGCATTTGTAGCCATCATAGTGATTTACATTGACTCCAAAATTAGATATAGGGATTGCAATCACAACCCAAACCCGTTTATCCTCCCAAATCCGCCCACTTAAAAGTTACCCAAACCCATCCATTTAGGGATAATTCCATTTTAGTCCCTCATACTTTGCCCCGTTTTCTAAATCAATCCGTGAACTCCTATTTTCTTGAAACCCGTCCTTGTATTACTTTCCGCGTCATTTTAGTCATTCCGGTAATTTATCCCGTTAAATTGAAGGGTAAATTTGTCATATTATGCTTTTTAAGCACGTAACACCCTTTCTCGGCTACAATGCCGCCTGCAACCACCAGTGCCCTGCCATCGTTACTGTACATCCCTTCCCTAAACAAATCCAACCCCCATGCAACCACCAGTGCCCTGCCATCGTTGCTGTACATTCCTTCCCTAAACAAATCCAACCCCCATCACTGCATCCACACCCGTCATGCATATAACCAATGTTGCACCAAGAACTTCATATCACAAAATCTTGAACCAGTTAACTAGCAAATTCCACCCGGCTGTGCAACTACTCCAAGCGTAAAATCAAGCTCCCAACTGCTCAAAACAGCATGCCATTTGTTACTGCTTGAATATTGATCGGGACCACGGCTAGGAAATGTCCTGCAAAATAGAGCACAGAGTGACCACCGGGGATGTTCCGGTGGAGGCGGCTCCGATGCTAAAGTCAGAACGTCGCTACTAGAGTAGAATCTGAATAGCAGAAAATGCACTGAGTGCTAGTGTGTGTGAACTTGTCCGTGTACCTGAAGATCTCGCCTCATATATAGGTGAGCTCTAGACTCCTTTCTTCTTTAGAACTCTCTTCTGCCTGATCTTCTTGTAGAAGTGTTATATTAGGACTCTTCCTTTAGCACTTGAGTCCTTAACGGCTTCTATTACCTCCCTTAGGTTCTATCCCGTTACAGGTTTGTTAGTCCACTCAGTCAAACATGCCACGTGTCATTAGTCGGTTGGGTGGATATATTTAGCCATATTATAATGCCCCCTGTCTTTGACCGTTCCCTCAAGTGAATACTTAAAGACATCTAATGTAGAAAATCGACTAAATCATGTTCGGACGTTCGACTCGGACATCCTGCCCGGGAGTTCTGATTGAACATTCTGGTCGGGCATCCTGGTCGGGCATCCTGGTCGGGAGGCCTGCTCGGGCATCCTGGTCGGGAGGCCTGCTCGGGCATCCTGGTCGGGAGGCCTGCTCGGGCATCCTGCTCAGGAAGCCTGGTCGGACATCCTGGTCGGGAGGCATGCTCGGCCATCCTGGTCAGGCATCCTGGTTGGGAGGCCTGCTCGGGCATTCTGGTCGGGAGGCCTGCTCGGGCAATCTGGTCGGGAGGCCTGCTCGGGCATCCTGGTTGGCCATCCTGCTCGGGAATTCTGGTCGCACATCTCTGCTCGGCCATCCTGGTCGGGGGACCTGCTCGGGCATCCTGGTTGGGAGACCTGCTCGGGCATCCTGCTCGGGCATCCTGCTCGGGCATCCTGCTCGGGCATCCTGGTTGGCCATCCTGCTCGGGAATTCTGGTCGCACATCCTGGTTTCCTGGTCGGGAAACCTGCTCGAGCATCCTGGTCGGGAGCCCTGCTCGGGCATCCTGCTCACACATCCTGGCTTCCTGGTCGGGAAACCTGGTCGGCAATCCTGGTCGGGAGGCCTGGTCGGGCATCCTGCTCGGGAAGCCTGGTCGGGAATCCTTCTCGGGAGACCTGGGGTTAATCATCATGATCTGGCCGGCATGATGTGCTTGGACACACTGCTCGGGCATCCTGGTCGGGAGACCTGCTCGGGCACCCTGCACGAGCACTCTGTACGGGGACGCTACACGGGCACGCTGCTCGGGCATGCTGCACGGGCACGCTGCTCGGGCACTCTGCACGGGCACCCTGCTCGGGGACCCTGCACGGGCAGTCTGCTCGGGGACCCTGCTCGGGCTATCTGCACGGGCACGCTGCTCGGGCTTTACCACGTGGCATTATGCTCGGGCATTGCCACGTGGCGGGAATCAAAACGGTTGTAACGTTCCTTTAGCCATCAAAATTGTGGCGGTTTAAATTCAAATTTTAAATTTAAATACTCCGGGAAACGCGCCAGACGTGAATTAAATGTTGCCGCCTTTACAATGGCAGTTACTCCAACTCCTATTTATATACATTTGGAGCTCCTCTCTTCATTTGCCCCCTGCTACTCACTCTATCTCTGTTCGGCTCACTTTGACAAGTAAGTTCTTCTTCTCATTTTTCTGCTCGGCACATATCTATATCCCTTTAGTAGCTCTGAATATCGTAGAGTCTGTTTCGAATATGTCTTCATCAACTTCAAGTAGTTCTTCATCACCTTCGAGTAGTTCAACAGAAAATTTAGAAAGTGATTCAGAAAGTAGATCCTCACAAGTAGGTACTTCAACTCATAACAGTCAAGTAGGAACTTCTGCTCCCCAAACCAGCACTTCGTTTCCCCATATAGATGATGCTCTTGGGGGAATCAAAGATGAAGCTGAAGATAAGTTCGATGAAGACACTTGGTTCGCCGCAGATGAGAAGAGGAACAAGATGTCAAAAGAAAGTATAGTCTCTCTTTTGGAAGAATATCCTTTGCCTCCTCCTTTCTCTGCTCGGGTTCCTGCACTCCAAGAGCCTGCCAACTATGGTACGGACTTGGAAACCAGTGTCTATGAAGGCCAGATTAAGTCTGGCTATAGAATCCCAATGCACCCCTTTGCCGTCGCCTTTTTCAACCACTATAAAATGGCGCCAGGTCAACTTGTGCCCAACGGGTGGAGGAAGCTAGTTGGCTTGATTTACCTTGTGCAGACCTCAGGGTATCCAGTGACGGTCCATGACTTCATGAGGTTATACCTTGAGGTATGCTTTATAAAGAATGTGGCCAAATGCGTTGGCTGGTATTATATTCATAATCGGATCAGAGTGATAAAGGGGGGTCCCAAATCTAACAAAGGTTGGCACTCTCGCTACTTCTTCATTCAGCGGCCAAGCGGCAAATGGGAGTTCCCAAGAAGGTGGAACGGTTTCTGTAAAGATTACGAAAAGAAGGGTTTTTTGGCTCCCAATGATATGACAAAGAAACTGCTTGATCACATAAAGAGGAGGGGTGTTCTCAATATTGATGAACCCCTTACAGATCAAGAGATGCAGCATGCGGGGCTCATTCCTCCTGCCCCCGCTATGCCTGTTCCTCCAACTCCTGTTTTAGAACCTCGAATTGTTTCGAAGTCTAAGACTCGAGAACAGACGATAGGAACATCAACTTCTAGTACTCCAAGTCTAGGTAGAGTCTGGAGCCATGTTTATATATTTCTGTCCTTTCTTTTTGTGAACAAGTTATCTAACTCGGTTTCTTTTGTTTTCTTACAGAAATGGCTGGCAAAGGAGATGCTGCAAAAGGTGACTTTATAGGATTGCTGCAAAAGGCTTCGAAGGGGAAAAGGAAGGAGAGCACGGGGGAAGGTTCTTCTCCTATTGTGAAACGGCTTCGCGTTCCTATTCCACCAGTGCCTACGCTTGTGGTTGAGGATATCCCCATCGACAAGGATCCAATCTTTCGTCCCCGATGGACCATTAAGAGAGGGGATTCGGGAATGCCGCACTCGCACGTCTCCGCTCAACACTTAGCTCATGGGGTGTTGCCAAGTGATAAACTTATCTTGGAAAACCAGCCTCATGAGGCCTTTGCTATGGCACACGTCCAAGCTGCTTACAACGTAATAATACTTTCTTTACTCCCTAGTTTTTTTGAGTTGTTACTTAAACTCTCCCCGTCTTTCTGACACATAATTCGTCTTCATCTCTCTCTTATTTTCAGGCTTACTGCTATAGCAGCCAAATGCAGGACAGGTTCGCCATGGCGATGGATGTGGCTCGCAACGCCGAAACTGACAAGAGAGCAGCCGAAGGCAAGGCTGACAAACTAGACAAGGAGGTTAAGAACCTCAAGACTGAGAATGCTGATCTGCTTTCAAAACTCGGTAGTCTTGAAAGAAGATGTGAGAAACTAAGGCATGAAAAGGTCGAGATTGGGAATAAGGCAATTCATGCCTTCCTTGATGGTACTGCTGGGGATGAATGGCTCCGGAGGCGGACAGAAGATGGGCTTTCCATCTTTCAAGAGGGGTTCCAGAAGGCCAAGGAGTTAACGGCGGCCAACTCTCCGAGCCTTTTCTTGGAAGACATTGTGGTGCCCAATTTTGACTCGCCATCGGGTGAAACTGCTGCACCTATTGAAGCTGGAGATGCTATTTCTCCTGGGGAGAAAAGTGTCCGATCAGGGGATGCCCCTGCGTCTTAGGGCAATTTATGATTATTCTTCTGTCCATTTTGTAATTCCCTTTTGATGTTCCCTTAGTACTATTATTGCCTCAGAGGCTTGCACATGGAAACATTTCTGTTTACCCCTTGAGGGGTTTCGTTCTTGCATTCCTGTTTTGAATCTTTCGCCTTTTGCTTTATTTTTACTTTGACGCGAACCCTTATCGTCAGCTACGATCTGGCAAACAATCCTCGCAATCACGTTTGGTCACGTTTCGAATTAACAAAACAGGGTGAGGCGACGATCTCTCACATGGTTTTGCCGTTTCTCGGGCTAGAACTTAGTCTAGACCGTGTTAGGTAAGACTTGTGTCTTACCCTATCACATTGGGTGATATTGTGTTTTTACTTTGACGCGAACCCTTATCGTCAGCTAAGGGCTGGCAAAGAAGCCTCGCACTCACGCTTGGCCATATTTCGAATTAACAAAACAGGGTAGGGCGACGATCTCCCACATGGTTTTGCCGTTTCTCGGGCTAGAACTATAGCTAGACCGTGTTAGGTAAGACTTGTGTCTTACCCTATCACATTGGGTGATACTTTGCTTGAGCAACATTCGTTGTTTCACTTAATCGAGCAATCTGTTCGGGCAGTCTGTTCGGATATTGTCGTTCTTGGGAACACGAATATCGTCAACTGAATTAACTAATGATCGATATGCTAATGTAAGCAATACCTCTTTCACACAATAATGAAGATGTTAATATTGGGTAGACGAAACGAAATACTTCAAACTGTAGTTGAATTTTATTATAACGTAAAAACTTCATCTCTACTCTCCAACTATGCTCTATGCTACTTTCCCCCCAAAACAAATAAAGAGAATGTCTTCGCTTTTCCTTAAGATTCTACTGGTAGTATTTCCTCAAGTTGTCAGCATTCCATGTTCGCGGGATCGCCTCTCCTGAAATTGTTTCCAGTGAATAGGCGCCTGGCCTATGCACCTTCGATATCTTGTAAGGTCCTTCCCAATTTGGCGACAACTTCCCTACAGCTGCCTTAGGGTTTGAAACTTCCAATTTTCTGAGGACTAGATTGTCGGCTTTAAATATCCTTGTTCGGACCTTTCGGTTGTAGAATCGTGCAACTCGTTGTTTTGTTGAAATCATCCGATCTAAGGCTTGAGTTCGCACATCATCTAATAGATCCAGATTTCCTCTGAGATTCTCTTCGTTTTCTGCCTCCGAAAATTATAACACTTGAACCGTGGGGAGGCCCACTTCTACGGGTAACAGCGCCTCTGTACCGAAAGATAGGAGAAATGGTGTCTCGCCTGTCACAGAATGGGGTGTTGTTCGATATGCCCAAAGTACCTTAGGAAGCTCATCAACCCATGCCCCCTTCGCATCGTCCAGCTTTCTTTTCAACCCTTGAAGGATTGAGCGATTCATGTTCTCTGTCTGTCCATAAGATTCGGGATGAGCGACCGACGTAAAACGGAGATCAATATAGAGACATTCATAAAACTTTCGAAAATTTGAAATGTCGAATTGCTTCCCATTATCTGTGATCAGGATCTTTGGAATCCCAAAGCGGCAGACAACGTTCTTCCAGAAGAACTCTTCGCATTTCGATGCCGTTATGGTGGCCAATGATTCAGCCTCAGTCCATTTTGTGAAGTAGTCGATGGCGACTATCACAAAACGCCTTTGCCCGGTAGCCATCGGAAATGGGCCCAAAATATCCATTCCCCACATTGCAAACGGAATTGGGGAAGTCAAGATACTAAGGGGTGCCGCCGGAGTGTGCGTGAGCGGGGCAAATTTTTGACAGCGGTCACATCTTTTTGTGAACTTGATCGCCTCTCTCTGCATACCTGGCCAATAATAACCTTGCCGCAAGATTTTGTGTGCCAGGTTTCTTCCCCCCAAGTGTTGTCCGCAAATCCCTTCATGGACCTCCTGTAGCGCATAGTCTGCCTCTCTGGGGCTCAGACACTTTAGGTAGGGCAGGCTAAAAGACTTCTTATATAGCATCCCATCTACAAGGGCGAACCGAGCAGCTTTAGCACGTAAATTGTGCGCTTCGCTTTTCTCTGACGGTAACACTCCCGAGACGAGGTACTGAATAATTGGGTCCATCCAGCAAGGTTCATGTTCTATTACATCCACCTCCTTTGAGAGCTGGATACTTCTTTCTTGGAGGAACTCAATGTATACTGCCCGGTTTAACTCCGAAATGTCCTCGGAAGTGAGTCTTGACAGTGAGTCTGCTTGGGCATTTTGGTCTCGCGGTATGTGGCGGATGGCGAAAATTTTGAACTCCGAAGCTTCCGTTTTCACGGCTTGGAGGTACTGGGCCATTCTATCATCTTTCGCCCCATATTCTCCTAAAATATGATTCACAACTAATTGAGAATCGCTATGGACGGAAAGAGAGTCAACTTTGAGAGAGTGTGCCAACCTTATTCCTGCTAGGAGCGCCTCATACTCAGCTTCATTGTTTGATGCCTGGAAATTAAAGCGGATGGCGTACTCAATCACAAACTTTTCAGGGCTAATAAGTATAAGCCCGGCTCCGCTACTTCCTACCTTGGAAGAGCCGTCAACATAAAGGAGCCAAGGATCCGAAACTTCTGAAAGAATCAACTGCGGGGGGTTCTCCGGTATTGTGCACTCAACAACAAAATCTGATAAGGCTTGAGCCTTAATTGCTGTACGGGGTTGATACCGAATATCAAATTCGCCCAGTTCCACCGACCAGTTTACCAATCTCCCCGACGCATCAGGATTTTGGAGAACTTTACCCAATGGTTGATCAGTCAACACAACGATGGTGTGCGACTGGAAGTATGGTCTCAATTTCCTCGCCGATGTGACAAGGGCTAGGGCCACTTTGTCTAGTCGGGTGTACCTTGATTCAACGTCCTGTAAGACCTTGCTCATGTAATAAACAGGTCTTTGCTTGCCTTCTTCTTCTCGGATTAAAACCGTGCTTACCGCTACTTCACTAACCAATAGGTATAAGAACAAATCTTCACCAGTTACCGATTTTGTAAGTAGCGGCGGGGAAGACAGATATTGCTTCAATTCTTCGAATGATCTCTGGCATTCTTCGGTCCACTCGAAATCTTTCGCCTTCCTGATAGCCTTAAAAAAGGGGAGGCATTTTTTGGCTGACTTGGACATGAACCTTCCCAAAGCCACCACTCTTCCCGTAAGCTCCTGAACCTGCTTGATTGTCCAAGGCGACTTCATGGCATGAATAGCGTCTATCTTTTCTGGGTTTGCTTCTATACCTCGTTGAGATACCACGAATCCTAAGAACTTCCCTGATGCTACACCAAACGCACACTTGAGCGGGTTTAGTTTCATGTTATAAGCTCTCAGGATGTCGAAGGTTTCCTTGAGGTCTTCCACATGAGCCTCGGCTTCCACACTCTTGACCAGCATGTCATCCACGTATACCTCCATGTTTCCCCCAATTGAAACGTGGAAAATCATGTTAACGAGGCGTTGATAAGTTGCCTCCGCATTCTTGAGTCCGAAAGGCATGACTTTATAACAATACAATCCCCGTTCTGTGATAAAGGAGGTCTTGGGGATATCATCTACGCACATCTTTATCTGGTTGTACCCAGAATACGCATCCATGAAACTTAATAGCTCATGACCCGAAGTTGCATCAATCAAAATGTCAATTCGAGGTAGCGGGTAGCTGTCTTTTGGGCAAGCCTTGTTGAGGTCAGTGAAATCGATGCATATCCTCCAACAATCGCTCGACTTGGGTACCATCACGACATTTGCGACCCAATCAGGATACGATATCTCCTCAATGAACCCTGCTGCCAATAATTTGCTAACTTCTTCTTCGATTTTCACTTGTCTTTCAGGAGCGAATGTCCTCTTCTTTTGCTTGACCGGCTTCTTGAGGGGGTCAACATTCAATTTATGGGTGATCACTTCGGGATCAATCCCAGGCATATCGGATGCCGTCCAGGCGAAGATATCTGAGTAGCCCCTTAATAAATCCACAAGCTTGAGCTTGAGCTTGAGATTGTCTGACAGAGCAGTTCCCACCCTTACTGTCTTCTCTTGATTTCCCGGATATAATTCGATATGAATGAGGTCTTCAGCGGGCTTGCCTCTCTCGACTTTGGTCTCATCCCTCAAATCCTCTATCATGAGGGTTTCTTTGGATTTGCTTCGGCATGATGCCATGTAGCATTGCCAAGCCACCACCTGGTCTCCCTTTACTTCCCCAACTCCATTCTCCGTAGGGAATTTAATCTTCATGTGGTATGTTGACACCACCGCCTTTAATTGGTTTAACGCTGCTCGCCCCAAGATTGCATTATAGGCCGAGGGAATGCGTACCACCACGAAGTCTAACATCAGCTTAGCTTGAGTCGGAGGGGCACCCACGGTTACGGGTAATGTAATAATTCCCTCGCAGGCAACAGGATGGTTAGAAAAGCCGTATAGGGGCGTATCTATCTTCCGTAAGCGATCGGATGGGATGTTCATTTTTTGAAATGCTTCATAAAAAAGTACTTCCGCCGAGCTCCCATTGTCTACAAGGATTCTCTTCATGTCGAAGTTCCCTACCCGGAGTGTAACAACTAGGGGGTCGTCATGGGGTGTTCTGGTATCACCCACATCGTCATCGGAGAAGGATATTGTTGGGGCCGATTCTATCTTCTACTTCTTAACCGACGGCCCCATAGTTGTGAGGACTTCTCTTGCATAAGCTTTTCGTCCATGTCCGGAAGAACCTCCTGCAGCAATTCCTCCGGAGATAGTATGGATGACTCCCCCATTTTCTTGCGCTTCTTCTCTTCCTGCTAAAGGAGTGGCTTCTCTCTTTTCATTCCTTCGATCGACATACCCTCGCAAGTGTCCGCGTTTGATAAGAGCCTCTATAGCACGCTTGAGCGATTCACACTTGTCGGTAGTGTGGCCATGGTCGTTGTGGTAACGACACCACAAGTTCCTGTCTCTCTGACTAGGCGCCGATCTCATCATGTCTGGTCTTTCCAGTATCTCTTTATCTTTTATCTCATGAAGAATCTGCGATGGTCTTGCAGTCAATGGCGTCAGATTATTCATGTCGATCATCTCCTTGGAGCGCCTTTCGTCCCTTCTTGAACGCTTAGAACCCTGTCCACCTTTTGGACTATTTTCTCGGGCTCTCTTTTCTTGCTTTTGTCCTCTGTGGGTTTCTAAGTACTCTTCGGCCTGGATATACTTGTTGGCTTTATCCAACAAGGCGCTCATGCTTCCGGGGGGGCTCTTATTTACCGCAAATACAAATTTGGTTGTAGGACGAAGCCCCCGCATAAAAGCCGTGTACTTTACCGACTCATCAAGATTATCTATTTCTAATGTCGCCGCATTAAAGCGTCCCAAATACCGCGACAAAGACTCGTTCCTTTCTTGAACCACGTTGCGAAGACTTGCTGAATTCTTCCTCCGAGTTCGGCTGCTCACAAAATGTTTCTGAAACAAGTCAGATAGCTGGGCGAAAGAATGGATGGTCCTGGTCGCAGAGACTTAAACCATGCATGCGCTGCCTTCCTCAAAGTCGTTAGGAACGCCCGGCACATGACGGCATCAGAGACTTGGAGGAGCAGCATATTTG
>JAVXUO010001117.1:0-255017 GCA_033065855.1 Escallonia rubra | reverse complement strand
GAGGATAGAAAGAAACAGATTAACTTAAATAAATTGACTCACATCGATCCGCCGGGCAATATCTGAAATATAGTCGCCCGCCTGGTGCGTCTCGTCCTTGTCCTTCTTCCGCACGTGCGTCTGAGTATAGGTCAGAGCTATGACCTCATCCTCCTCTAGATCCGGGTGCTCGACCGCGTTCATATGTCGGACGATGTCGTGTGGCACCGACCCCCGTGTGCGTCGGATCTCTGTTCTGTCTGTTCTGAGCCCCGCTCTTACTCTTGGCGTCCCAACCTGGATCCGCAGCCCACCGATCTATCATCTCCCCCCATACACGGTGAGATATCCAATGTGGGGGATATTTCGTCATGTCCGTCATCGGGGCACCCGCGGGCAGCGCCCTCTTCGCCCGGTCCCGTGCATCGTGGAGCCATCGGCGGTAATTCTTGCCGATGTAATTAAAGAAAGCCTGCTGCCCCAGTCCCTGCTGCTCAGGCGTATCAAACGTGAACCCCTCCTGTAATGCATTCAATAACACAAATTAACAACATAAAACAAACTGTAATTTAACATTTACTAACGCTGAAAAAAATACTTCACCGTACCAGCCACTCCTCCCATAGGGCCTCCCTCGCAGCGGCATCCCATTCCTTCCAGTACAGGCGTGGCTCGAAGAATCGGCCCTTCACAAGAACGCCGATCTTCGTCCTCGCCATATTCTCCAGGATCCTGCCAAATAAGTAATTAAATTAATTAATACAGTTCAAATATAAATTAACACCCAAAATTTTTAAACATAAGGCATGAGGTGATATTTTTAGTACTTACAGGCCCTCCTGCGTGAGCGTAACTCTCTGTTTACGCTGGGGGTCGATGCGTACCCCGCGTGTCGGACCACGGCCTCGTCGAGATCCTACAAAACACAGACATTAATACAGTTCAAATATAAGGCTAGCGAAAATGTAGGAAACACCGTTATCAACTATACCTGAGGTAGAACCCACGGAAGATGGAGACGGCTGGGGCGACGGCGATGGCTGGGGCGACGGCGATGGCTGGGGCGACGGTGACGGCGACAGCTGGGGCTGGGCCCCCGATGGCTGTCCGCGATCACTCTGTGCCCCGTCATCAGTAGGCAATGACGAGGTGGGACTAATCGGGGAGGAAGCAGCTCGGCGTCCAGCCCGGCCACGAATAGCCCGTATCCTATCCATATCTGACTTCATATAGATTATATACAAAGACATTAACACGTGAAAAACAATAATTTAGGCATAAATCATCATCGGCACTATATATATATATATGAACGGATGTGCAAAAACACATCAATAAACACCAAGTTCTAAAATGTTACTACATTTTTCCCGTGATGTTACAACATTACAAGTCAATCATTTTCAGTTTGCGAATCATCTTCATCACTATCCTCGTCGCCCTCTTCTTCGTGGGACTCGTCGTCCTCTTCATCTTCTAATTCATCCTCTTCATCAGTAGACTCGGTCACATCATCTCCAACACTTTCAACATCTTCCGCGTCATCATCTACGACTTCTTCTCCCACAAGAAGTGTTGTTGGAAGAGGAAGATCGTCCTCCTCGTTGTTGACCTCAACAGGGAACAAGACACGTGGTTGGTCGGCTTGAAAGGAGTCTAGCTCACTGTCATACGTCACGGGCAATTTCTTGGACTTGATAGTTGTATACCAATGAGATTTGGGATTGGCGACGTCCTCCGCGTAAAAGACTTGTACAACTTGACTAGCAAACACAAATGGCTCGTCTGATGCAAGTCTTGACTTGACATTGACATCTACAATCCCTTGAGAGCTAACACGGATTCCTCTGCTGCATGTGACATCGAACCACGTACACTTGAACATTACCAGGCGGTTTTGGGAACCCAGATATGTTAGCTCAACAATCTCATCTAACTCTCCGTAAAAATCCATGCAATTCTCGGCATAACAGTCGCCGTTGACCAAGACTCCACTGTTTTGGGTTTGTTTTGTTCGGTCATCATCTTTTACGTTAAACCTAAACCCGTTGATGATATAACCTCCGTAACAGGATGTTTGTTTGTTAGGGCCTTCGGCTAGTAATTTCAAGCAGGAGGCCACTGGTCTATCCATTGACTGAACCTATTATAAATGACGGTAAACATTAGGGATAAATCAGTATACTAATTGGCCACAGAACTGTATATAACACATAATATAATTTCGTTAAATAATCTTACACGATTTTTGAACCACTGTACAAATTGTGACTTCCGGTGAGATTCAAGTCCAGCGGGATCAGTGATTAAAGATTCCGCATCGAACTCACTGCAAACCAATATGCATCTAACTCGCTTAACACACTTTCAATTATGTACATCAATGTAAGTGAATTAAGACTTTAACTTACTCAACGAATGCCGAAACTTCATCGCAATTTAGAAGGGCATATATTGTTGCAGCATTGTACTCTTCATCTGTTAGCCATCGAGTATACGTTCGGCCGAACGGACTACCTGACTGCTTGAATATTGACAATTGCCCTTCCAAATTTGTGCTTGCTCCGGGATCATTTCGGCCTAGTTGATTTAACCTTGTACCAACATCCGAACCGAAATATTGACTACAAAAGTTTACAAGTTCTTCCATTACGTAAGCCTCCGCAATTGAGCCCTCAACCCGAGCCTTATTACGGACTTTTTTCTTTAAATGGAACATGAACCTAGAAGTTTAGGGAATCGAGTTAGGTGGAATATCAATGATAACAGATGTCGCATTAAGTGTAAACGAACAACTGTAACAATTTAAGGATTACCTCTCGAAGGGATACATCCACCGATATTGCACGGGTCCACCCATTTTAGCTTCATATGCCAAGTGAACAGGCAGATGCTCCATTGAATCAAAGAACGAAGGTGGGAAGATTTTCTCCAGCTTGCAAATCGTCACCACAATGTTCTTCTCAAGCACTTCCATGTTACTCACCCGGATCGTAGAAGAGCATATATCTCGAAAGAAATGAGATAATTCAGTCAAAGTCTCGCAAACAACCCGTGGCAACAGTCCCCGGAAGGCAATAGGAATGAATCTCTCCATGAATACGTGGCAGTCGTGACTCTTCATCCCTTGGAACTTGCATTCCGAAACATTGCAACAACGAGATATGTTGGACGCAAACCCATCCGGAAGCTTCAAATTCTTAACCCACTGACAGACCTTCTCCACTTGTTTCTTGTCTAGACAGTAAGGTGCTTTCGGAAGTATGGTCCTCCCACTGACTGTCCGAGGATGCAATTCACGGCGTACACCCAACTGTTGTAGATCCCTTCTCGCTTTAAGGTGATCTTTCGATTTGCCCTTGAAATTCATCACTGTGTTGAACACATTATCAAAAACGTTCTTCTCAATATGCATCACATCCATGTTGTTTCGGATAACGAGCGTCCTCCAGTAGGCTAACTCCCAGAAGATACAAAATTTTCTCCAGTTGTGCTCTTTCCCGAACCCTGCAATCTTCTGATCCGGCACACCCTTACCGTGTGGTATGTCAGTATCAAGTGCCTCCAGGTGTGAGAGTACTTCTTCACCAGATGGGTAGTCCAGCGTGACAACCTCACGCTCGATTGTCCCGTCAAATTTATCCTTCTGCCTACGAAACTGATGGCCCGGTGGCAAAAGCTTACGGTGACATCCGAACCACGAGGCCTTTCCGCCGTGCTTTAACGTATGACCGGGGTTCACGCCCATACAAGCAGGGCATGCTAGCTTCCCATGTGTGCTCCAGCCACACGTCATTCCCAATGCGGGGAAATCATGTATAGTCCACATCAAAGCAGCCCTCATCTGAAAATTTTGTTTAAGGGATGCATCATATGTTTCGACTCCATGATTCCATAATTGTTTTAACTCATCAATCAACGGCCTTAAATACACATCTATGTCCTTACCGGGACTCTTCGGCCCCGGAATAAGCAACGACAAGAACATATACGGCTTCTTCATGCACATGCCTGGTGGAAGGTTGTAAGGGACAATAATAACAGGCCAACAGGAGTAAGGCGTGGTAGACTGACCGAAAGGGTTGAACCCATCGGTTGCCAGACCAAGTCTAACATTCCGAACTTCCTGAGCAAAAACTGGATGCCTGCGGTCAAACTCCTTCCACGCCTCTCCATCAGCTTGGATGGTCAGCACATCGGCATCGTTGCTGCGAGTCTCACGGTGAGCCCTCATATGTTCAGCCGTACTGGAGGAGTAGTACATTCTCTGAAGCCGTGGTGTGACCGGGAAATATCGCAATATCTTCCATGCAATGTTTTTCTTCTTCCCTTTGTCCGGTTTGTACCTCGAATGAGAGCACACTGGACATAATGACAAATCCTTATTCTCTTTCCAGAATAATACACAATCGTTATTGCACGCATCTATCCGGTCGTAGCTCAACCCAAGTTTCCTCATCATCTTCTTCGCGTCATAGTACGACGGCGGTAGCTTTTCACTTTCGGGCAGTATTTCTTTGATGAAGGTAACAAACTCGTTAAAACCTTTCTCGCTCAGCCCGTGGTCTGATTTCAACTGTAATAACCTACTAACCGCAGACAGCCGTGTGTGTTTCGGAGCTCCATCCCACAGCGGCTCTTCCGCAGCTCTCAACAACTCATAAAACTGATGAGCCCCCTCGTTTGGCGGTTGTGGCCTGTCGTTACCCCAGTCAACATTAGCATGCCCAACATCCATAATCATATCTCGAAAATCATATCGTGCCTCCTCCCTAACTTCAGTTTGACTAGCCAGGTTGGACGACAATACTATCGTTTCCCCGTGCTGCGTCCACCTTGTGTATCCACCCATAAAACCGTACCGACGAAGATGCCATTTTACTTCAATTCTTTTTCTCCAGTGCAACAACTCACATCTACCGCACGGGCACCTTATCTTATCAAGGTCAACATGTGCAGGATGCGCATAAGCGAAGTCGAGAAATTCGTCAACGCGACACTCAAAATCTTCAGCATTCTTCCTTTTCATCCAACTTCGATCGACTGACATGACGACTGAATTATCGTACTGTATACCACCTTCAATAATGACCAGTGATTAAGCATTGCCGATGTAAATATCAATGCATGAATGTTACAACACGTCTACATATTTCCCCTCCACTCTTGAACAGGTAGTGGTCCTATCCCATTCAGAAAAGCACATGTTTATAAAACAGTGAATAACTCATGCTTAGTCCGATGTCTGTGGAAAATTCGGCAGCACCTCCCCGCATTTCTCCAAGTACACCACATCGATTAGGTGTTCTAACATTCATCTAACCTTGCTCAGGAAGGTTTGACGGATGTTATAACACCAGCTCTCTATGCACCCGGAGAAACACACGAGAACGTGTACCAAATATCCACGACATAGAACATAAAGCATGAGTCAAAATACTGTTTTATAAACAATTAGCTTTTCCAAACTGTCCAAACTGGACATCCAAAGGCTCATTACAAGGCATTACTTTGTAATGAGTACCTTTGAACGGGAACTAAGGGTTTTTATGCATGCATGTGTTCAGAAATTGATAAGATATGCAAGAATCTTTCCGAAATATCAAAACTGCAGAATGATCGTTGCATATGTTATCAATTCCACATTAAATAGAACTCGTTGGCAACGAGTTGAACCATCTCGTTGCCAATGGACTTCTCAAAACAACAATTAATATAAAGAAGGCAGGGTTTGTAAAGAACGAGTAATTGAACCATCTCTGGGCAACATGGAGTAATTATGGGATGTACAAGGGCTGATTAGGGCTAATTAGGCTTAATTGGGTTATGTTAGGGCTAATTAATGTTAATGAGGGCTAGTTTCGGATAATTATAGCTAATTAGGGTTTAATTGTGCCGAGTAGTGATGATTAGTCCTAATTAGGGCTAATTAGGCTTAATTGGGTTATGTTAGGGCTAATTAATGTTAATGAGGGATAGTTTCGGATGATTATAGCTGACTAGGGTTGATTAGGACTAATTAGAGTTATGTAGTCCTAATTAGGGTTTAATTGTGCCGAGTAGTGATGATTAGTCCTAATTAGGGCTAATTAGGCTTAATTGGGTTATGTTAGGGCTAATTAATGTTAATGAGGGCTAGTTTCGGATAATTATAGCTAATTAGGGTTGATTATGACTAATTAGGGTTTAATTGTGCCGAGTAGTGATGATTAGTCCTAATTAGGGCTAATTAGGCTTAATTGGGTTATGTTAGGGCTAATTAATGTTAATGAGGGATAGTTTCGGATGATTATAGCTGACTAGGGTTGATTAGGACTAATTAGAGTTATGTAGTCCTAATTAGGGTTTAATTGTGCCGAGTAGTGATGATTAGTCCTAATTAGGGCTAATTAGGCTTAATTGGGTTATGTTAGGGCTAATTAATGTTAATGAGGGATAGTTTCGGATGATTATAGCTGACTAGGGTTGATTAGGACTAATTAGAGTTATGTAGTCCTAATTAGGGTTTAATTGTGCCGAGTAGTGTTGATTAGTCCTAACTAGCGCTAATTAGGCGTAATTGGGTTATGTTAGTGCAAATTATGACTAATTAGGCTAACAACAATCAATATGCGCATAATTGGGTTCATTTGGGCTAATTTGAGGTAATTACAGCTAATTTGAATTTTATCAGGTTCTTAGGGTTAATTAAAACTAATTAGGCTCGTTAGAGCTAATTAGGGTTAATTGATTTACTAAAATATTATTAATCAGGACTAATTAGGGCTAATTATAGCCAGCGCTGGAGCCACGATTAGATTCCAGGGGGTGCATGCTAAAAATGTCGCATTAACCTAACTAACCTAAATTTAATGCACATTCAACAACCTCAATTCCGACACCTCATATAGGGTGTCGATATGGTGTCCGATACGTTTCTGACACCTCCGGACACGTGTCAGACACATACCGACACGTGTCTGACACATACCGACACGTGTCCGACGCCTTTGGACACGTGTCCGACACCTCCGGACACGTGTCCGATGCCCAGCGACACGCACCTCCGGACACATCGGCATACGTTAATTTGTTTTCTAAATGTCGGACACCGTCGATCAGACGTGGTGTCCGTGTCTGCGCTAACTAACAGGTATCTCAATCCAATTGGGTCCCATCCTCCGTCAACAATCTCAATTCTCAATTCTCAAATGCTCAATGCAATAAAAATTAACAAAAATCACACATTCAATCCAATTGGGTCCCATCCTCCGTCAACAATCTCAATTCTCAATTCTCAAATGCTCAATGCAATAAAAATTAACAAAAATCACACATTCAATCCAATTGGGTCCCATCCTCCGTCAATAATCTCAATATCTCAAATGCTCAATGCACAATCTAAAATCATCAATTAACAACCTAAAATCATCAATTCATAATCGCAATTACTTCAAATGCACAGCTAATAACCTAAAATCATCGATCAATAATCACAATTCTAAAACGCACAATTAACAACCTAAAATTATCAAACAAATGATCAATGTTCAAATGGGAAAAAAATGTTCAAAATTCACATATCCGATGCGCTTGAATTATTTCAATTTAGGGTTCGATTGTATTAGGGCATTCAATTTAGGGTTCAATTAGTTTCATTTAGGGTTCGGTTCGATTAGGGCATTCAATTTAGGGTTCAATTACTTCAATTTAGGTACAATTAGGGGGTTCTATTGATTCAATTTAGGGTTCGGTTGATTTGAGGCATTAAATTTAGGATTCAATTAGTTCAATTTAGGGTTCAATTAGGGGGTTCTATTGATTCAATTTAGGGTTCAATTAGGGGGTTCTATTGATTCAATTTAGGGTTCGGTTGATTTGAGGCATTCAATTTAGGGTTCAATTAGTTCAATTTAGGGTTCGGTTGGATTAGGGGTTCAATTTGGGGTTCAATTAGGGTTCGGTTAGATTGGGGCAATCAATTTAGGGTTTAATTAGGGGTTCAATTAGTTTAATTTAGGATTCGATTCAATTAGGTCATTCAATTTAGGATTCAATTACTTCAATTTAGGGTTCAATTAGGGGGCTCTATTGATTCAATTTAGGGTTCGGTTGATTTGAGGCATTCAATTTAGGGTTCAATTAGTTCAATTTAGGGTTCGGTTGGATTAGGGCATTCAATTTAGGGTTCAATTAGGGTTCAGTTAGATTGGGGCAATCAATTTAGGGGTTCAATTAGACCCGTCGCTAAAAATCTATTCCGTCGCTAAAAATCTTCATCAAACTATGGCTTAATTAGTAGCTCAGCCACGAGGAGCACACAAAACTCTTCATCAAACTCTTCTTAAATACACAAAGAGTTAGGAATATAACTTTTTATGATATCAAACTTAGCCTTTAGAATGTCGCAGATGAGACACTGAGACTAAATCCTCCTGCCCCATTTCTACTGCCACACGAATCATTGCAAGATAGCACAGTTTGTGGAATTGATGTACCACGAGGCACAATGTTGCTGGTCAATTCATGGGCGATTCACAGGGACCCTGAGCTGTGGGGACTCCTCAGAATTTAAGCCTGAGAGATTTGGAAGAGTGGGAGGTGAAGGGTATAAGCTGATTCCATTTGGTGCTGGGAGGAGGGCTTGTCCAGGGGCTAGTTTGGGCAGGCGTGTAGGGGGGGGGGGGCTGGCACTCGGGGACTTGATTCAATCTTTTGAATGGGAGAGAGAGAGAGAGCAAAGACGAGGTCGACATGAAGGAGGGGTCAGGTCTCAACATACCCAAAGCCGAGCCTTTGGTTGCTCTGTGCAAGCCTCGTGAAGCCATGGTCGATCTCCTGCCTAAAATTTGACGACTTTAAGGCAATAGAAACATTATGTAGGCGAGCACCCTTGTCGGCGCTTGATTTGGACTGGTCATGTTTATGATGAAACCTGAGTGTTCTATTTGATGCGGGTCCTGTGACCCTTGACGTGTCCTCACAAAGCAAATAACCATTGCTTTACACATCTAGAGATATGCAGACCCCATGTAGCTCAATGCAATTTTGTGATTTTGGGACATATAGTTCATGCCCAGCTTTAGGTTATGTGCATAGCTAGTCTAAAGATAATTCTTGAAGATATCAGAAGTATGCTACACTTCAAGCCCTTGTAATTGTCGTTGCCAGACCTATAGAAACCTTCTCTTAGAACTGACTAAGCACGCAATAAAAAGTTCGAGTTAAAAAAAAAACAATTAAATGGGGATAAATGCACTTCTGTATACGATACTACTTGGAAGCTCAGGGACAACGCCGTTGCATCTCACTCTTCAATTAAAAGATAGTCTTTTTGGTCCATAAGTTTGAATGATAATGTCAAACATGTCCAAGCAGTAGCAGCTTGGTTTTTCATATAATTATTGCCTTATCAAGTGTAGTTCAGTAAGCTTGAGTTTTACTTGGTCCGTTATCTTCGCAGAATTTATCGTGAATGAACCTTGAAACAAGCCACCATGAAATGACTTACGATATCACACAGAGGTCAAGGTTCACTTGCTATGAAATCATATCAGCACAATGCAAAGTCAAGAACGTACATATTGAAGACAGAAGACAAAGAGACATACATTCGATCCAAAGCTGCCGGAGGTGAGAAGGGTCGTAGGGTGGTCGTCGATGCTCGCCGGAACCGTGGGTGGTCGCGAGTCGCGACTGTCAAGCACTGTAGTGGGTTGAAATGGCTGTTCACAGGAGCTCGCCGGTGTCGCGTGGCTGTTCACAGGAGCTCGCCGGTGTCGCGGGAGCTCGCCGGTGTCGGGGGAAGTCGCCGGTGTCGCGGGAAACGATGTCGATGCTCGGGAGAAAGCTGGTGCCCTAATTGAATTGCCTCAATTTGAAATACATCTAATCTTTTTAAAGCCTTTACCGACGGAAAATACCCGTCGGTAAAAGTCCGTCGGCAAAACCGAACTTTCACCGACGGGTATTTTTACCGACGGGATTATTCTGTTGTTAAATAGTTTTACCGACGGGTGTGTTCTGTCGGTAAAAGTCCGTCGGCAAAACCCTACTTTCACCGACGGTTATTTTTACGGACGGAATTATTCCGTCGTTAAATAGTTTTACCGACGGACTTTAAGCGACGGGTATGTTCCGTCGCTGAAACGACTTTTAGAGACGGAATTTCGTCCGTCGCTAAAAGTCCGTCGCAAATTGAGTCTTTTCTTGTAGTGATTGTAGATGTCAATGTCAAGTCAAGACTTGCATCAAATGAGCCCTTTGTGTTTGCTAGTCAAGCTGTACAAGTCTTTTACGCGGAGGACGTCGCCAATCCCAAATCTCATTGGTATACAATTATTAAGTCCAAGAAATTGCCCGTGACATATGACAGTGAGCTAGACTCCTTTCAAGCCGACCAACCACGTGTCTTGTTCCCTGTTGAGGTAAACAACGAGGAGGAAGATCTTCCTCTTCCAACAACACTTCTTGTAAGAAAAGAAGTCGTAGATGATGACGCGAAAGATGTGGAAAGTGTTGGAGATGATGTGACCGAGTCTACTGATGAAGAGGGTGAATTAGAAGATGAAGAGGACGACGAGTCCCACGAAGAAGAGGACGATGAGAAAAGTGATGAAGATGATGATGATTCACAAACTGAAAATGATTGACTTGTAATGTTGTAACATCACGGAAAAAATGTAGTAACATTTTAGAACTTGGTTCATATTTATGTGTTTTTGCACCTCCGTTCATATATATATAGAGTTAATTACGCGGTTGACCACTGTACTATTAGGCAAATTTTACTTTGACCACTGGACATCGATTTGTGTCATAGTAACCACTAAACTTTAAAATTCGTTTCAATAAGGTCACTCCGTCAATTTAAGTCCGTTTATTTAGGGGTATAACCGTCCATTCACTGTTCACCGTCTTCTTTCTTATTCTTCTTCTTCTTATTCACTGTTCACCTTCTGTAAGCTCCCTTCTTCTTCTTCTTCTTCTTCTTCACTGTTCACGAGTACAAGTGGTGCCCTTCAGTCCCACGACGACGACCTCTCCAACAAGCACAGCAACTTCTCCGGCGAGGCCACCATTTCCGGCGAAAAGGCCGTCGCCGAGCACGAGGAGGGGGAGGAAATCGCCGCTGGAGCAGAGTCCACGAGGCTGAGGTTGCTGGGCCTGCCCATCTAGCCGATTTCGACTCAAATCGAGAACACGCGCAGCCTTTAAGTCTCCTACAGTCACCGGAATAGAACCGATCATAGAGTTCACGGACATATTTAAGAACTGCAAGCTAGTGAAATTCCCAATGTAGGATGCTATTTCACCAGAAAAGGCATTCCAAGATAAATCCAAAACCTCAAGGCTTCTGTAAGAGGCTGCTCCAGATGGTAAAGAAGGATATTCTATGCTTCCACTAAGCCTATTCCCAGAAAGCAAAACACTCTTCAAACCCAACTTAAAAGTCCATCCAGGGAGATCACCAGTCAACAAGTTCTGGCTAACATCCACTGCCAGAAGGCTCTTACAATTTGCCAATGACTCTGGCAAGCTACCCGTAAAGCGGTTCGAAGATAAATTCAATTCCTTCAAGAACTGAAGATCACCTATCGAATTCAAAACCGGTCCAGAAAAATTATTAGCTGAAAGATCCAAAATTTCAAGGCTTCTCATATCACCAATCCAGTCTGGTAATTCGCCCGTAAACGAATTCCCTCTTAAGCTAGCAGAAGTACACAAACTAAGCTTCTGCATTGACCAGGGAAGTACCCCAGATAGCAAATTCTCACTAAAATCAAGCGATGCAGTGCGCCGAGTGAGTGGCCCCCCAATTCACCACCCATGAAAAGCAAACGCGCCATCGACATCGTTGCCGGCGAATCTTCCGGCGACCACGACGACAACCTCTCCAACAAGCGCAGCAACTTCTCCGGCGAGGCCACCGTTTCTGGCGAAAAGGCCGTCGCCGAGCACGAGGAGGGGGAGGAAATCGCCGCCGGAGCAGAGTCCACGGGGCTGAGGTTGCTGGGCCTGCTGCTGCAGTGCGCCGAGTGAGTGGCCGTGGACTTTACTCTAGCTTTCTCTTTGATTTTCCAAAATTAAAGAGTGGACAAAATGAGACGGAGAGGGACTGAAGAAGAAGAAGAAGAAGAAGAAGAAGAGAGAGAGAGGGGGGAAGGAGGGAAAAAAGAGAAAGAAAAGGAAAATTCATAAAGACTAGCGTAAAAAGACCAATATACCCCTGAGTAACCTAACTCCGTCAATATTAATTTGACAGAGTGACCTGATTGAAACGAATTTCAAAGTTTAGTGGTTACTATGACACAAATCGATGTCCAGTGGTCAAAATGAAATTTGCCTAATAGTACAGTGGTCAACCGCGTAATTAACTCATATATATATATATATATATATATATATATATATATATATATATATATATATATATATATATATATAGTGCCGATGATGATTTCTGCCAAATTTTTGTTTTTAATGTGTTAATATCTTTGCAATTTATCTATACGAAGTCAGATATGGATAGAATACGGGCTATTCGTGGCCGGGCTGGACGCTGAGCTGCTTCCTCCCCAGTGGGTCCCACCTTGTCATTACCCACTAATGACGAGGCACAGAGTGCTCGCATACAGTAGACGGGGCCCTAGCTCCAGCCAACGCCCCAGCCCCCACCGTTGCCCCCGCCTCAGTCGCCGCCCCAGCCCGACGCAGATTCATCCCACACGCGCGTGCATTCTCCTTCTTCCGTGGGTTCTACCTCAGGTATAGTTGATAACGGTGTTTAGTACATTTTCACTAGCCTTATATTTAAAGTATATTTGAACTGTATTAATGTCTGTGTTTTGTAGGATCTCGACGAGGCCGTGGTCCAACACGCGGGGTACGCATCGACCCCCAGCGTAAACAGAGAGTTACGCTCACCCAGGAAGGCCTGTAAGTAAAAAAAATATCACATCATGCCTTATATTTAAAATTTTGGGGTGTTAATTTATATTTGAACTGTATTAATTTATTTATTTACTTCTTTGGCAGGATCCTGGAGAATCAGGCGAGGACGAAGATCGGCGTTCTTGTGAAGGGCCGATTCTTCGAGCCACACTTGTACTGGAAGGACTGGGATGCCGTTGCGAGGGAGTCCCTATGGAAGGAGTGGCTGGTACGGTGAAGTATTTTTTTCAGCGATAGTATTTGTTTAATTAGAGTTTGTTTTCTGTTGTTAATTTGTGTTATTGAATGCCTTACAGAAGGGGTTCACATTTGACTCGCCTGAGCAGCAGGCACTGGGGCAGCAGGCCTTCTTTGCTTACATCGGCAAGAATTACCGTCGATGGCTCCACGACGCACGGGATCGGGCGAAGAAGATGCTGCCCGAGGGCGCCCCGATGATGAGATATCCCCCACATTGGATATCTCACGGTGTATGGAGGGAGATGATAGATCGGTGGGCTGCAGATCCAGGCTGGGACACTAAGAGTAAGAGCGTGGCCAAGAACAGACAGAACAGAGATTCGACACACACGGGGGGGTCGGTGCCACACGACATCGTCCGACACATGAATTCGGTCGAGCACCCGGATCTGGAGGAGGATGAGGTCATAGCTCTGACGTATAGTCAGACGCACGTGTGGAAGAAGGACAAGGACGAGGCACACCGGGCGGGCGACTATATTTCTCATATTGCCCGGCGGATCGATGTGAATCAATTTGTTTAAGTTGTTAATGTTTTGTCTTTTTATTCTCAATGTCCGTTGCATTAATTATTGCCCTAACATATCGTTAAACCACTATTTTTGCAGGCCTTGTATGAACAGCTTAGGGGGTCCGAGCAGCAGTCTGGACAGCCATCAGTGTCCACTAGTACGGGTGCGAGTACTGGGGCGTTGAAGCGATGGCTGGATAAGCCGGAGGTCGTCAATCGGCCGAAAGGCCGCATACGCGGCCTGCCTAGCACGACTGCTCGTGCCGTGATAGGAGCGTCCTCACCCCCTGCTGCCCCTCCACAGACACCGGCTCCTCGGCGTCCGTTGGATGATAAGGAGATCCAGCGCATTGCTACAGTGTGGTAAGGATGATCAGGGAGCAGGGTACAACTATTTGACATGCCGAGCCAGCCCTGGATCAGCATGATCCAGATTCGGGACTCGGCAACCCCTGATGAGCCCCTTCTCGTGCCCGTTCCTAGCTTCCCCCCTCCCCCCGCCCCCGCGCCCGGCTTGTACTCTTTTCCCCTCCTCTAACCGGCTGTATCCGGTTCCCGGCTTGTACATAATGAGTCTTTTTTATAATAAACATTTGTTATGATTGATTATATATATTTCTTTGTGTATTGATTATTGTGCGTTGTTGTTGAGAAATGAAAATTTTATTACAGGTTTGGGTAATAGAAAAATATAAAAAAAATTCAAAAAATTTTTGACTTTTGGCGACGGATTAATTCCGTCGCTAAAACTGTTCCTACTATCAGTTAATTAGCGACGAAATATTCCGTCGCTAAAAAGCTTATTTAGCGACGGAATATTTCGTCGCTAAAACATTTATTCCGTCGCTAATTTAACAAAAAAGAAAATAAATTAAAATACTTAAAATATAATTAAAGACGGATATTCCGTCGCTAATTAAAAATAAATCCGTCGCAAAAACTTACATATTTGACGACGGATTTGAACATTCTGTCGCTAAACTATTAGTAACGGGCTTTTAGCGACGGTAAATCCGTCGCTAATTGTTTTAGCGACGGACTTTAGGCTTTTAGCGACGGATTTACCCATCGCTAAAAGCCTTTTTTCTTGTAGTGTCTACTGCCACACCGCAAACGACCACACCCATAGTGACCACCAAGGTGCAGCAACACATGACCCAACAAATTGGGTGGTTTATCCCAACTACGCGGCAAATCGTGATTAACCATCCCCATATTTTACAAAATTGCTTTAATTGGCACGGTTCTAATGGTAGTCTAACACCACAAAAACTGATGACATGGTGTTACACAACCACTAATTATTTTTTGGTTTTTAACATTTTAGTGACAAAGTTGGGAGTTCACAAAGTGAAAATACATCTCCTCAATAATGTGCAATAACGTAACTAAACAATTTTGGAGTCGACTTTTGGTTGTATCTTTAGTTTTCACTATAATCCACTACAAGATGGGTTTTGCATTACCTCTTCAAGGGTCATGAAGCCTCCAATCTCTTGCTCCACCAGTTTTTTGGTTATTAACGATTCAGGTGATCCATATATCTCAGGGTCCAGCTTGCTTCTCAATGGCCAATCCTGTAAAGACCAAGTTTTTTCTTTTAGATGTGCATGGAAAAACAATTATGAAAATTACTGGCCCTTTGTACGTGTTTATAGCAGGCATCAATAAAAAATAAGTGTTCATGAAAGAGAAGATAATATTATTCTTGTGTCTCATAATATGAAGCCTTTATATAGACATGAATGTAGTATCTTACAAAGACTAGGAAACTCTAAAGAATATTCTAGATTAGGAAAAATAACAGTATAACCCCTTGACTGTAGACAATCTTACAATAACATTGCAATAATATTAACACCCCCTCCCCCCCTCAAACTCAAAGTGGTAGAGAACGAGCCAACTGGAGTTTGGAAACTAGCTCTTGAAGTTGCCCTAGAGGATGAGATTAGGTGAAAATGTTTGTTGTTTGATTAAGAGAAGTGAAAGAATGTAAGTAAAGAGTTCCCCCAATAACATGCTGACGCATAAAATGACAGTCAATCTCAATATGCTTGGCGCGCTCATGAAACACATCATTGTGAGCAATCTCAGTGGCACTTTGATTGTCATAATATAAAGGTGTAGCAGTGGGATGTGTAACTCCCATGTCCTCAAGTAGCCAACGCAACCATAAAAGCTCCTGGGTTGTATCGACCAGTACGCGATATTCTGCTTCTATGCTAGAACGAGCTGTGAGAGTCTATTTTTTACTTTTAAGCCCAAAGGAGGATGAAGATTTCCAAGGCGACTATCCATAATCGGAACCCCGACTTGGACTTCTTTCAAGGAAGTCTTTTGCCTGGCTCTCCCAGTGGTGGACCAAACCTTTTCTCTGAAAAGCTGGTCTTCCTGTGAGGGCCAAAGCTCTGCTTTGGTCCACCACTGGGATGGCTAATTCTCCTCTGAAGCAGATTGGGTCTCTCTACCCAATGTTCTGCCCCCTAGAGAGGTACCAAGAAAAGAGCAAAAACCAGTAGAATATCGTCGATTGGTTAGATCCCCAGCCCAATCAGCATTAGAATATGCATGTAGAATATGCATTAAAATATGTATGAGCTGAGAAATGTAAGCCATAAGCCATAAAATAAGGTACCCTTGATGTATCGAAGAATGTGAAGGACGACGACAAAATGAGTCGTACGTGGAGCAGAGAGAAACTGATTGACCAAGTGCACAACATATGCAATATCAGGACGAGTGACGGTCAAGTACACAAGACTGCCGGCCAATGTGCGATATAAATGAGGATCATGAAGAGGTGTACCATCGAGGGGAGTAAATCATACATTAGGTTCAAGAAAAGTAGAAGCAGTTTTGCTATCAGTTAAACCAGCACGAGAAAGAAGATCAGAAGCATATTTAGCTTGAGAAAGATAATATCCGTCAGAGGCAGTGGAAACTTCAAGTCTACCTCACTGTTATATGCGACTGGCAATTTCTTAAACGTGATAACAATATACCAATGAGATTTAGGATTTGCGACATCTTCCACTTAGAACACTTATGTAGTTTGACTAGCAAACACATGTTGAATAAGGCGTGCTAGACTGTCTGAAAGGATTGAACTCATCGGTTGCCAAACCAAGTCGGACATTCCAAACTTTTTAAGCAAAGGTTAGATGTCTGAGGTCAAACTCTTTCCATGCCTCTCCATCAGCGGGGTGTGTCATCACATCGGCATCGCTGTTACGAGTCTCATAGTGAGCTCTCATATGTTCAGCCGTATTGGAAGACTAGTACATTCTCTCGAATGATTACATACTTGTCATGTCCTTATTCTCTTTCCAGAATAGTACACAATCGTTATTACACGTATCTATCCGCTCATAACCCAATCCAAGTTTCATCATTATCTTTTTCGCATCGTAGTATGAAGGGGACAACTTCTCAGTCTCCGACAAAATTTCATTGATAAAAGTAACGAACTTTTAAATCTTTTCTCACTCAGCCCGTGGTTCGATTTTAATTGTAATATCCTACTAACCGTAGACAATCGATTTTAACTGTAATATCCTAATTCCATCCCACAACGACTCTTTGGCTTCTCTTAACAAAGCAAAAAATTGATGAGCCCCCTCGTCTGGGTGTTGGGGACTGTCATCGCCGCTGTAGTCGGTCCAGTTAACAGTAGCATGCCCAACATCTATAATCATATCTCGATAATCCTACTTGCCTCCACCCTAACTTTAACTTGACTAGCCGGGTTGGATGACGGTACTATTGTTTTTTCGTGCTGCGGTTACCTTGGGTATCCACCCATAAAATCGTACCGGAAAAGATATCATTTTACCACCATTCTTTTTCTCCAGTGTAGCAACTCACATTTATTGAACGGACACCTTATCTCCTCAAAGCAAATATTTACAAAATGCGCGTAAGCGAACTCGAGAAATTCATCGACGCGATCCTTGAAATCATCATTATTTTTCCTTTTCATCCAACTTCGATCGACCTACATGACGACTGAGATTACTATATACCACATTAAATTAAAACCAATAATTAGGTAGGGTTGATATGAAATGAATGCACGTATGTGACAACATGTCTATACCCCCTTCATTCTCTAATATGTAGTGGCCCTATCCTATTCAAAAAAGCACATGTCTATAAAATAGTTATCGACTCATGCTTTATTCTATGTTTGCGGAAAATTCGGCAGCACCTCCTCATACTTCTCCAAGTACACGACATTGATTAAGTATTCTAACATCTGTCTAATCTTGTTCTTACAAAATTAAACAGATGTATGACACCATATTTGTATGCACCCGGAGAAACACTGAAGAAAGTGCACCAAATATCCAAGACATAAAACACGGAGCATGAGCCGATGCACTGTTTTATAAACACTTAGCTTTTTCAAATTGTCCAAATTAGAAATCCAAAGGCTTATTACAAAGAATTACTTTGTAATGAGTACATTTGAACGGGCACTAAGAGTTTTTATGCATGCATGCAATTAAAAATTGGTAATATATGCAACAATCTTTCCGATATATCAAAATTTCAGAAAGATGAAATCATTAAATTAATTTGCAAAAACATGTTGTAACTAAAATGATTCACTTTAAAATTTGTTGAGCACGAGTTGTAACCAACTCGTTGTCAATGGACTTCACAAAATAATAACGAATATTCCTAGTTTGGGAAGCCGACTTCTTTTCTCAGTCGAATATGGAGTTCATTAACGGAGTTGATACTGTCTCACATGTAATTATGATGGGGTTTACGGTTTAGTTAGGGTTAGGGTTGTATTTAGGCTTATTAGGGTTAATTCGGGATGTACTAGGGTTTAATTGGGCTAATTACAGTTTAATTAAGGTTAAATTAGGTTCACTAGGGTTAATCAGGTTATTTATGGCTCACTAAGATTTAGTTAGGATTTATTAGGGTTAATTATGACTAATTAGAATTTAATTTGGGCAATTGGGATTTAATTAGGTTAATTAACCTTTTTTTAGGTTTTACCAGGACTAATTAGGGTTTAATTAGGGCCCCAACATGGCTAGTTAGGGCTAATTAGGGTTAATTAAAGTTAATTAAATTTGATTAGGTTAATTAGTGTTAATTAGGATTAATTAAGAGTTAATTTTGGTTAATAAGTATTAATTAGGGTTAATTAGGGCTAATTAGAGTTAATTAAGGTTAATTATTAGAGTTAATTAGTGTTAACTAGCTTTTAATTAAGAGTTAATTATGATTATCAATGTTAATTATTGCTAATTAGGGATACTTTGGGATAATTATAGCTGATTAGGGTTAATTAAAGTTATTAATTATGTTTAATTAGGGTTAATATTGATTTAATTAAGAGTTAATTAGAAATAATTAGTGTTAATTAGGGCTAAATAAGGCTAATTAAGGCTACTTAGGGCTCTAAGGTAAATTAGAGTTAATTGAGTTTAATTAGGGTTAACTAACATTTAATTAAGAGTTAATTAGCGTTAATTAGGACTAATTCGAGTTTAATTAAGATTAATTAAACTTATAACATGTAACAAATTACACTACATTATACATATTATTACATTATACATTATAACAATTAAATTAAATTATACTCTATATTATAACAAATTCAACATAACATGTAATTACACTATAAATTGTAACATGTAATTAGAGTTAAAATGTACAAACTATTAGTGGCAGGGGTGGTGCGGTAGCGGTAGCGGTGGCGGCAGTGAAAATTTTCCGTCGCTAAAAGCCTACCTTTAAAATTATTTAAGGGCTTTAGCGACGGAGTTTTTAGTGACATACGCATTCCGTCGCTAAATAGTTTTTAATATATTTAAAAAGTTTGGCCGAAAATCGAAAATTTTTAAACATCATTTAGGGACGGTTTTTCCGTCACTAAAACCCTGTCGGTAAATTTTTTTACCGACTGACAATTCCGTCGTAAAAACATTTACCGATGGATCTTTATCGACGGTGTTGTCCGTCAGTAAAGGTGACTTTTAGCGACGGATTTGTATCTGTGCTAAAATTCTGTCGCTAAAGTGCCTTTTTCTTGCAGTGATTAGATTGCTTTGACTAGGGCATAAAAGAAAGATCAAAATTTTGGTTCCGCTGTACTGGTAAATCAACTTCTACTCACTTCATCTCGATTAGTAAACCTGAACATTCTTGGGGTTTCAATTTTTCAGCAAAAGCTAGATTTTGTATGGTTAGCCACTCGCAATATGATTTGATTAAATGCATGAATACCATAGAGACTGACCTTAGAAACCAAATTGAGCAGGAAAAACTCTGACAATGCCTGGTTGTATACTAAATATTTTTTGATAAATCACAGGGCTCAACTTTTCGAGCACGCGCTTAGCATTTTTTCTTGTTGAAGAATGATTCAAAGTTGTTAAAGATAAGTTGTTCTAGAATTATCTTTTAGTGGCTAGTGGTGCAATTGCTTAGTGGTGTAGTGGGTCATTTTTTAGGAATTCTTGTTATGTGTAAGCCTATATAAAGGCACTAGTGGTTCATTATTTTGAGTGCATCAAACAATTGAGTGAAATAATCCTTTTATTTCATTCCTTTCTTTGTCAATTGTCTTTATATTGAGCTTTTAAATTCTACACTTCGTAATAGTACTTCACTAAAATTAGTTGAAGTGCATCCTTGTACACCAAGTACAGACGATTAACCGGTACTAAATCGGTATTCCAGATTTCAAATATAAAGTGAGAGTTTATAAGCAGGAAGATGGTGTAAGCCACCCTAATGGACAAGAGAGTGACATGGATAGATAGAGAAATTAGCCTACTTCAATCAAATATGCTTTCGTCCAAGAGCAGTAACGTATGCTTTTGGAGTTTCATCATCTATTTATAAAGCAAGTAAATAATCTTTTAGGAAAGTTTAATCAACATTTAGTTATGTTTTTTCAAATGGCTTTCTCCATTCTTCGTCGCTAGAAAGTGTGTCAGCTACAAAAGATTAACGTTCTAGAGAGCCTCTTGAGACAAGCATCGCTTTTTACACCATCGATCTTCTCCAAGGACGCTACACCCGTGGATCTTGATGACACATCAAAGATCTGACAGCCAAACAAGCAGATTTGTTCGGAGGATGCAACACCCATATGGACTTTGGCCACCTCGGTCAAGGAATTTACAGATTTTGTGGCAGCTAAGAATGAAGTTATATTCCAAAAACTGTAACACCTCGAGATTCGTAGGGTCGTCAACCCATGACAGAACCAGGTTGTTAGCTTGGAAGGGAAAGTCTATGTGTAAGACAAAGATGGTGGAGGTGATGATAGAAGTCCTGCATCAGGTTGTGCATGGTAGCTGTTGGTCTCATGGTGAAGGTGATGACGACGGTTGGCAGTGCTGATGCAGGAGATGTTGGTGGTGGTGTGATGGTGTAAGATGTTGGTTGTGGTGGTGATGGTTGCAACTAAAGTTTGCTTTGGTAGCTCTCGTCATTTGAGGGGGAGGGCAAGAGCAAAAGGGGAAGAGACAATGCGGCCTGCCAAGGTAAACTAGGAATGAATTTGGGAACTTGCCCATGGAAAACTAATAGCCGGTCGAAAAAATTGAATTCTGCCCATTGACAAAGAAAGCAGAAAATTATTAGTATCTCAGGTTTGCCCGCTGTCAAAATAGAAGAGTAAAGGTGACGAGCGCAACATGACTAATAATGGACAATGTTTTTAGTGTAATTGATCCAAGTTAAGGACATGCTTACATCCAAACAACGGATGATCGATATGACATGAAAAAACACCAAATATGAGGGATGCTCCTGACGAGAACCCCTCTATATGTACGATAATTAACTTGAGTATTAATGATAAATTTGTTTTTTTGAAATTGATCCAATTTGTTTTTTTGACCCAAAAAGCTGAAAGAGAACATTAAATATGAGGGACCCCCTAAGAAGAACTCCCCAAACGTACCCCAAATCTAAGTGGAGAGAGTCGGACGCGAGGTTGATAAAAAAGTGATAAGGATTTTCTGTTGTAATAAATTTGTGCTGTAACAGTTTTAATGATAAATTGTCACTAAAGAACAATTAGCGACATTTTTCTGTTACCGTAAGAGTGTTGCACAACAAAAAATCTGGTCCATGAAAAAGATACGACCAAGAATTGCGAACTCTGCTACTTATCCGCAATAAGGTTGGCCTCAGAACAGTGCATGTGGGTATTGTTGAGTTGGCGTGTGAATCGGGCTTGGAATGGACGGGCCGAAAGCGCTCATGCCCAGCTCATATACTCCGGAATGGACGGGCTTGGAATGGGCTTTGGGTTGCACCTGGGCTTACGCAGCTTTCAATGAGTCATAGTAAGGCTCGCAGTTGTAACGTGTTCAAATTTCATGTAATGGTACTTGACTATCTTTCCATTCTTTGCTTGGAAAAAGAAATGCCATTACACTCAGATGAATCTTATGCAAGTATGGTAGACAAATACAAATTCGAAACACGAAAATGATTTACATAAGATAAAGATGCTGAAAAATAGTTGCATTTGTGTGAAATGTCATTAAAGGAGAAGCGATAACTTGATGTTAACAATTATTAAAAGCATATACTTCTTCCAAATATACACAATATGTACCATTCTCTTATATACATGGCCGAGGTTCCGGCTTATAACGAGCCTGACAACAAAGAATAAAGAACTTCAGGATTGATCACATATATAAAAGAATTCGGAATTCAGAATTGTTTGTATATGTCAAAGTCTGATGTCCAACTTAAAAGTATGCTCACAGGAAGGATAAGCCCAACAGGAATAAGAAGCAGATCTACTACTCATTTCTAGCCTATGTGAGATGTAACTTAACATATGATTAACATTTGGCAGTTGTGATGGAGGTGGCCTACCGTCGGTCAAGATCACTTGACTATGCAGAATTTACCAAGTAACTGTGGAATCAAATTCAATTATCTCATTGAAGATTTACATTTGTAAATAGCCAACATTCCGGTAACCACACCGGTAGTATTGTCCTTGTGTTGCAAAACGTGGCAGAAAAGTGCCAAGATGATCTGATGCTTAAGGACACTTGCATCGTATGGAGTCACGAGTCTTGGCTGAAGCTTCATCAACATGAAAATATAGGCATGCTCTTAGGCAGATGTTGTCAATCAAAATATGAAAAAAAAAAAATCAGTGTTTTGTTTGTATTCAATAACTAGTTGGTGTGATTAATTGCCGTCGTCAACAATTGTGTACAATTTATTTGTTGTTGCCAAACATTTTGCACCAGCCAAGCGTACAAGTCAATTTATTTGTTATTTTATGAAGTTATCCTTTAATTCTCTTGAATCAGTGGCAGGTCCAGGAAGTCTTATCAGAGGGCTAAAAAGTTGATAAAAAAATTTGACATCTAGTATACAAAACTTCATAAGGTTCAAGTTCACAAAAATATAACTTATGTAATCATATAATTTTACCATTTATAAAATTATGTAAAAAAAAAAAAAAAAAAATCAATGTTTTGGTTGTATTCAAGAACTAGTTGGTGTGATTAATTGCCGTAGTCAACAATTGTGTACAATTTTTTTGTTGTTGCCAAACATTTTGCACCAACCAAGCGTACAAGTCAATTTATTTGTTATTTTATGAAGTTAACCATTAATTCTCTTAAACCAGTGACGGATCCAGGAAGTCTTATCAGGGGAGCTAAAAAGTTGATAAAAAAATTTGACATCTAGTATACAAAACTTCATAAGGTTGAAGTTCACAAAAATATAACTTATGTAATCATATAATTTTACCATTCATAATAATTTATTTAACTTGGTAAAGATAATCAACAAATTACTAATCTTGCATTAAAGAGACTTAACTCTTACATGTAAATACGTACTACTAATGTGATAATTAATAGTACAAAGACAATAGTGCATGTATAAGTTAACACACTATAAGAATAAAAACAAAAAAAATAAAAAATCAAGTCGAATCAAGAAAAAGACAAAGAATAATACAAAAGGTGAAACAAAAAGTTAAAAGCACAAAAAAAATAAAAAATAAAAAACACAAACGTTGTCTTAAATATACTTTCAAATATTTAATAAACTAAAAAAAAAATTCCAAAATTTGGGGTCCTCTTTCATGCATTAATTCCGCCCTTGTCTTAAACTTTCCAGACAACATACGTTGAACATAAACTTATAACGTGCCAAATAATCGCAATGAAAAATATCTCGGACTATTCATGAAAGGGGTTCTTTGAGCTCAAACAACATTGTAGTTGTGAAACTCGTGAATGAAACGACGTTCCACGCGAACTTGGTGCAGAGCCACGTGGATGGCTGAACCTATTCACGAATTGTCAAGATTTGAATGGATTTGGATTTCGTCTTCTTTGCAAGCCCCACGTTTTTGTTTTGGTTCATGAAATTAACTCAAAATTAAGAAACAATAAGTTTTTAAATTAAGAAACAATAAGTTATAATACTTCTTGGTTCGAAGGAAAATATTTTTCCGGAAGCAACCTACTTAGAATTAGTTAATCAATATCCGTCGTTAAGAACCTACTATTTAATTTAAGCTAGAAAGATGTCTCAGTCTATTTATCTATGCTAGCAATAATAAGTGAAAAGATGTAAACCGAATTTTCTTGGGAGTCTATTAAAGCTCAACAAGCATCTATCGCACTTTTTCCTTTTTGTCCGAGTACACAATCTAAGTGACTGACACGTCATTATGATCTGTCTATTTCTGTTTCTGTTGATTTTGGTAGATATGCAGTTTTCTTTTGAGTTAAATAAGTACCATGTTTGCTTTTACAAAAGTCAAGTCATATCACCAATTATTTTCAATGACAAATAGAGCATCTCATAATTGAGGACTTATTGCCATCCTTTTCTTTTTCTTTTATTTTAATTTGGCTATCCGAGTTTTGGCTTAAATTGCTGACCTAACTCTCCTACGCATATCTAACTTCTATATATACTCATTGAGCTTCATTTGCACCGGCCTTATCAGGGTCTCAAGAGCAAAAGATGATTAAAGATTTTACGAAGATAATAGCGTATGTATAAGTTAATATATACTATTAATGTGATAATTAATTCTACGAAGACAACAGTGTATGTGTAAGTTAACATATTATAAGAATTTAAATTAAAAAAAAAAGACAAAAACTACGGCGGCCGGTGAAAAAAAAAGTTAAAAATACAACAAAAAAGAACACCGATACATTAATTTTACAACGTAACATAACAACATTTTCGTTTCAAAAATTTGAGGGCCGGTTCATGGATCAGTTCCGCCCTTGTCTTAAACTATCACTTTCCAGACAACATACGTTGAACATAAACTTACCTGCCAAATAATCGCAATGAAAAATATCTCGGACTGTTCATGAAAGGCATTCTTTAAGCTCAACACAACATTGTACTTGTGAAACTCGTGAATGAAACAACAGTCCACGCCAACTTGGTGCAGAGCCACGTGGACGGCTGAACCTTCGTGACAACTACCTTGAAAATGATGAATTGGAATCTATTCACGAAATTGTCAAATTTGAATGGATCTGGATTTCGTCTTCTTTGCAATTCCCACGTTTTTGTTTTGGTGGTCAATAAGGTTCACTCCCTTTTTTTATTTATTTATCTGAATTCAAACTTTAGAGCTAGCCATTAAAAAAAATAAATAAAAGGAGTAAAGTGGAACGTAACCCACTTCACAAGAAGAGATACATTAGGTTATAAGAGGGAAACAAGTCTAAAACAAACACAAAATTAAGAAACACTAAGTTTTTAAATTAAGAAACAATAAGTTTCAATACTCCGTGGTTCGAAGGAAAATATTTCTCCGTAAGCAACCTATGTAGAATTAGTTAATCAATATCCGTCATTATGAACATACTATTTTAATCTTGAAAGATGTCTCAATTTATTTATCTATGCTAGCAATAATAAGTGAACGTTTCAAAATATGTAAGCCAGTTTGTCTTGAAAGTCCATTAAAGTTCTACAAGCACCTATCACACTTTTTTCTTTTGTCTGATACACAATTTAAGTGACTGACACCTTAATATTATCTGTCTGTTTCTCTGTTGATTTTGGTCGATATGCAGTTTTCTTTTGAGTTAAATATGCACCATGTTCACTTACAAAAGTCAAATCATATCACCAATTATTTTCAATAACAAATAGAGCATCTCATAATTGAGGACTTATTGCCATCCTTTTCTTTTTCTTTTATTTTAATTTAATTTGGCAGTCCAAGTTTTGGCTTAAATTGCTGACCTAACTCACCTACGCATATCTAGCTTCCATGTATACTCATTGGGCTTCATTTGCACCGGCCTTATCAGTGTCTCAAGATCAAAAGATGATGCTGGGTTACGTATGCCAATTGATAGGCCAAAGGGAAGTCCTTCGTTTTTCGCAAGGAAAATGATTGGCACATGGGAGAAAGAGTGGTCTGAAGGAACTTCAATTTTAGTATATTTCTTTGTCAATCAGAATAATTATTTCTTTGTCAATCAGCTTTAGCTTCATTATGGAATCACTTTATGTCACGTCTTCAGAGAAAAGAAGACAAGACATCAACTCACCTTGGATGGAACTTGAGACCAATGAATTTGTAACAATTGTGATGTTATAAATAAAAAAATTCAAGCATATTTTTGCAACAAAATGGTTTCACCATTGCATATCACAATAATAAGATTCACGTTTTTTAAATACTCTAATATTTTGTATTTTACTTCTCCAAGCATACAAAACAAAAGGGTAAGATTTTAGCTGCAAGTTTGTTAAATAAAAAGAGATCCCCCCCCCCCCCCCCCAAAAAAAAAAAAAGGCTACTCATTCTCGCTAAATATAGGTAATGTCACGTTTATAAATATTTCAACAACAAAAAAAAATTCAACAAAAGTATCAATGTGATCGAGAATCTTGAAAGATAATATAATTTTGGTCCCTTGAACTATTATTTATAGCCAAATAATTTTTTTTAAATAACGTTATTGTCTTTTTTGTCTTACAATATGTGGTACACATTAATACACTCTTTAAGATCTTATGGTATACTTTATTTTATAAATGATCCGATCTTGGCTCGGGTTACTGGGCTAGTATATATAGTGATAATTAATAATCTCTAAATATCTCTAGTGACTTTTCTGTTAACACTTTTAGCGATAACTGTTAATAACATTTTTTTAGTGTTATTAAATAAAAACCACTAAAAATATTTAGCAACTATTAATTACCGCTACATGGGTATAGGAGAAAGATTCCTACGACTCGGGCACTAGCCAAATTTTTTCTATATCTAAACGAATCCACCGGATGCAAGGACTAATAATACAAGATATGATGTCACCTTATCTTGAATGCATTAAATCTCGAACACATGCCGTGTCTTCCAAATCTCTCTCTCTCTCTCTCTCTCTCACTCACACACACACACACACACACACACACACACACACACAAAACACATTTAGGGAGAACACACCCGCTACCCAATATAAAAAAAAGGAAGACTTGCCACAACTCAAAACTTGTCCAACTTTTAAGCAAAGCCAAGCCTTAGTGCAGAAAATGCTGAAGAGTTGGGTTCCCCAGTCACTCTCTCGCCAAACTCTATTCTCATGGCAGAAGCCGTTTGTCTCAGCTGGGGAGGGCCCTAGTATTCCTTTTTTCGGCCTTCAAAAGCAGGCGTTCCGCACAAAACGCAATACTTTTCGCGTCTGTTGCAGTCCTAACAATGTAAGAGCCATAGCAAAATCCCCTGCTTCCTCCGAGAAGACCAGAGTGAAAGCCGTAGCTACGGTGCAAGTAACCGTTGGCGGGTTTCTGTCAAACCTTGGGTTGACCCGAGGTTTGGATGACATAACTGATGTACTTGGCAAATCAATCCTGTTGGAGCTTGTTGCCGCAGAGCTTGATCCTAGTAAGCATCGATTACAGTGATGAAAAGCTTGATCATAGTATCGTTAACATCGGTACTGCTATTAAAATACCGATCTTTAATTAGTGACATCGGCTCAAATACTAAGCTTGTTGCTTCGCATTGGGCAAACGTTGCTTTGATTGAAATTGTTTAACGATTTTCACTCAGCAACTAAGGTAATTCTCCAATTTTCAAAACCTAATATTTCAACCTTAATTGACAGATTGAGAAGGGGAGTCGTCGTGATTGGTCGGTTGGTCACCACATCACTCGCAACTCACCACTAGGATCCACCCACCACCGAGTCAACCACGTCACACCCACCACGACACCACATCACTGCCACCAACACAAAAACTCACCACCCAAAACCACAATCCTCCTACCACAAACACAAGTGTGTGTTGTCATAGGATGCTCTTTGTGTTGAGGGGTCGATCTTTCAGTCTTCGTGTTTGGCGTCTTCCTCGTCAATTCACCCCCCCCCCCCCCCTTCATAACAACCGTCGCTGCATCCTAGCCACTAACCACCATTGGCAGTGGCTCACTCGATTGGAGCGGATATATCAACGCCGATTAAGCAACGAGATCGGCAGTTGTCGTCTTCACTCAGGGCGCCGGTGATAGGTGATGGCATTGTGGTTGCAAGGTGGTCAGTTCACTAGCACCGTCACGCCAGGGGTGAAACCCATTACTATTGTGGTTTCGGTGGCGACTCAGCAATAGTGGCAGTGAAAGGTTGTTGTCACGGCAATGCTTGACAGCAAGGATGACAAAATCGTGGTGGTGGCAGCGAGGATGAAGAAGAGGGGGAGGGCGTGGGGGAGGGGCGCATTGAATAGAGAGAAATTGATGGAATTAGGGTTGCAAATTTCATACAGTATGCATTATGTATATACTATAGAAAGACAATATTGACGTTTTAAAATATACTTTTACTACATAAGCAAAATAAGTGTACATTTTTAACTAGTTAACGACGGATGGACATCACGGTTACCTTTTCAAACTTTATATTTTTTTAGTGTAATTTTATCATAATCTCAAGACCTGGGCTTAATCGATCTTAAGTTTTTAGAGTACGTGGTAACTCAATGGTGTTAGAGCTTTCATTGCGCGTAAGGTCTTGGGTTCAATTAAGAGAGATATGCTATCAACACGTGCAATTGTGAGCTTCCATGTGTTGAGAGCTCGTCCATTGGCACTACACTGATGCATACCCAACTAGTCCCTTGCAAATTGTACGCCAAAATGTTTAAAAAAAAAAGTTGATGCTGTCCAGTGTTAAAAAGAACTTATTGTATGTACAAATTTTGTATTGCCTTTCCCCTCTCTAAACATGATTACAAATTTTTTGACGTTATTATTATGGTATACAACTTATTCTTACTGTTAGTTTTCCTTTTCTGTCTTCCAAAGAGACGGGATTGGTGAAGGAAAATATCAAGGGGTACGCGAAGCGGACAAAGCAAGACGAGAATGAGGTAAAGTATGAGTTTGATTTTGCGGTTCCTGAAGAGTTTGGGGAGATTGGTGCTGTGCTCGTGGAGAATGAGCACCACAAGCAGATGTACCTCAAGAACATAACACTTGATGGCTTCCCAAATGGCACCATTAGTGTGACTTGCAACTCATGGGTTCATCCCAAGTCTGACAATCCGGAGAAGAGAGTTTTCTTCTCCAACAAGGTCAGCCCCCACTCTTTCTTTCTCTTACGAATACATATCATCAATGTAATTTCCAAACCCAGGTAAAACATAAAATAATGACAGGTCTACCACACGTTTAGAACCATTACAAAGAATGTTTTACTCTTAAAAAAACCTAAACGTCCTGGTTATATTTGTACCCTCGTAAGTTGGGTCTACATACAGCGGAGGAAACACTGTATAGTGCAGGAAACAGTGTTATAGTGCAAGAAACACTGTTATACTGTACGGGAAAATCCCACAACCCCTCTAAATATATGATCTTGGGTTCATTTGATAACTCTCCGGTTTACCAATGAACGCTACTTTGAAGGAACAACGCAAAGTCTAGTGTCGTACTTTCAAAGAATGCAAAGAATTTTAGACGCGCGTTGTGTATCAATAAAAGCTACCATTTATACATTTTTGTACACTTGAATAATTATCAAATGAATGCAAAGATTCATTCATCCAACGCAAGTTTTGGACACGCGTCGTGTATCATATGGCCTTGTACACACATGTGGCTATTTATACAAGTGGGCACCATCAATCTATTGAACCCTGTCACCAATATGCTCGGACAAGGTAATCCCAAATAATCAAAAGGCTTTGCTTCACACAATTTTCGGAAACAGACAAGTCATGAAAAGTTTGCCTCTAGTAAATACAGTATGATGGAGATGGGAGTACTTATGATTGGTACTGCTTAGTCCTCGTTCAATGATTTGTTGTGGTCCTTATACGTACATAATAATGCATTTATTGGAATCTCATTCAGACTGGCTTCTTTTGCTTAATTTAGGAAGAAACTTGATATTGCCAAATACATGTATATGGGGCTTTAAAATATAAAGATTGTGAGCTTCTTTACCTTACGTCAATTTAAGAAGTGCTTATGAATGATTGAAATTAATTTGGGCCTCTCAACCTAATCGTGTGGAGAATAGTAGTGCCTTATATATAAGCACCGGTGTTTGGGACACGTGATGCCTGTACAAAATAATACAAATGATCAAAATACTCCCTGAAAATTTTTGCACTCATTAACGGAATCATGCTTGCAAAGATGATTTGGGACACTTATTCAAGTATCTTTAGTGCAAATATTGGCTTCCGGCCTGTTCAAAGTGTCGATGAATGACACACAGAATCTAGTGCAATATTGTCATTTGTCACTAAGAAGGGAAGTAGCTGCCATGAACTACCACCATGATTCAACCGTTGCAGCAGGAAAACAAAAAAGCAGTTCATTATAGGGTGAAGGTCGCTCATGGAATTGTTTCGTGTTTTCTATGGAGCAGTCATACCTACCATTTCAAACACCAGGTGGGGTGAAGAAGCTACGAGAAAAGGAGTTGACTGTTCTGCGAGGTGATGGCCAAGGGGAGCGCAAGACGCCTGAGAGGATCTACGACTACGATGTATATAATGACCTTGGGGATCCTGACAGCAGCAGTGAGTTGGCAAGGCCAGTCCTCGGCGGCAAAGATTATCCATACCCAAGGCGTTGTAGAACAGGCCGCCCAAAGACCAAAAAAGGTATGGAAAGCAGCATTAATTCTGACTGTTCTTGTCTTTGTGACAACCGTCGAAAGTCAGTGAGAACCTTGCAATTATATGGATCCTAGATAATCACTTGGTTCTGATTTTGATATGAGGCTACATTCTAAAGAGCATTCAGAAATTTAACAAGAGAACATTTTGATGAACAAGTAAGATACTTTTTTTCTCTTTACCTTTTTCCTTTTGTAAAAAGAGAACTTCAGTTTGAAACAAGCATTAAGTGCAGGGCAATAACAAGAACATACAGAGAAAGGGCAATAATCGACATAGGACTTTGCATTGTAAGAATTCATTCAATATTTTTGCTGTGAGTAATCGTTTGTAAGCTGATTATATTACCTTAAATGAATATACTATTCCGTCTACATAAGTAGGGATTGATTACGATAGCTTGGGCAGATGGTTAGTATCCGCAGACTCCCAAGCAAGCATTAGACATGCAATCTTTGGTCACGAATGTGCTTTACAATTCCAAAAATATGCTTTGTTCAATTTTAGCATTAACTCTATGCTCGGTCATTACAGATCCTTTGTCGGAATCAAGGAGTACCACGGTATATGTGCCAAGGGATGAAGCATTTTCAGAAGTGAAGAGCCTCACATTCTCAGCAAAAACTGTTTACTCGGTGTTGCATGCATTACTACCAGCAGTACAGGGATCCATTCTTGACAGCAACGCTGGCTTTCCGTACTTCACAGAAATAGACAAACTGTTCAACGAAGGGATTGATCTTCCTGTGAAAACTAAAGGCACTCTCGGAAATATTCTACCGAGACTAGTTGAAGCTGTAACTGATGTCGAGAAAGACGTCTTATGCTTTGAGATCCCTGAAATGATTGAGCGTAAGCACTGTTACGTTCCTTTGTGTGTGTCTGTGTGTCTGAATTTTTCAATTTGGTCATTCATTTTTTGGATTTGCAGGAGACAAGTTTTCTTGGTTTAGGGATGAGGAATTTTCTCGACAAACCCTAGCTGGTCTCAATCCATATAGCATAGAGTTGGTCACGGTATGTTTTACAATTATATGCTTTGGAAAAAAGTGCAAAAGCATGATCACTATAATATCAGACTTTAGCGCACACATTGTAGAAACAGAAATTCAACGTTAAGTTCTGATCATACTTTTGTGCGAGGAATCAACCATGAAACGAGGAAATAAAATTCCTTGGTAGCATTTCTACGCTATGCGTAAGTGTGGTTATAGTGAAAGTATATTTTGGAGATGCTCTTGCAATATACCATGGATAATATTATATGAGAATGACACTAATGCTACCTACAAAGTACATCAATTGCAAACAAACTTAGGGTTGATTTACAAAAACCTGCATTTCGTTTGTCACCTACAGACTGAGCTAGTTTAGATCCTAGGGTACAATGCAGCTCTTCTTAATCCAAAATTACGTACCAGAGTTATATTGAATTTTTAACTAATATCCTTTTTGTAAATATGATTTTTTTTTGAGGTGCCTATATCCCAACTCTCCTTTTGGTGGAAAAAAGGATTTTGTAGAATATGTGAGTGACACTTGACCTGAAGTGCCACTATAACTATCAACCGGACACCTTTTTGCCACTGAAGAGGCAGCGGCGAAGGGTGAAGAAAAATAAAAAAATTAAGAAGAGTAATATCACTCCTTAGAGTTTGGCCAAAGCATCAAGCTGAACATTTGTAAGCTTACGTACAAACATATTTGCAGGAATGGCCATTGAAGAGTAAACTCGATCCTAATGTATATGGTCCACCTGAATCAGCAATTACAAAAGAGCTGGTGGAGCTAGAGATTAGAGGATTCATGACCCTTGAAGAGGTATTGTGAAACTGATTTGATTAATCATGTGCGAGTTATCATGTATCATGCTCTCTCAAAAAATCGTACGATATGTTTATGTAATTCATGCAGGCCTTAAAGCAAAAGAAGCTCTTCATGCTGGATTACCACGATTTGCTCTTACCCTATGTGAACAAAGTAAGAGAGATCAAAGGGACAACGCTGTATGGATCGAGGACACTCTTCTTCCTAACCCCGGTTGGCACCTTGAGGCCGCTGGCCATTGAGCTAACTCGGCCACCATCTAGTGGAAAAGCTCAATGGAAGCAAGTATTCACGCCTTGTTGGGATGCCACAGGTGCCTGGCTTTGGAAGCTTGCTAAGGCTCATGTTCTTGCCCATGACTCTGGTTATCACCAGCTAGTTAGTCACTGGTAGGTTTCCTCTCTCCTGAGCAACAAAAGGAAGGACGAAAGAAATAGTGAGAGCTCCACAAGTAGCTAATTAGCGTGGCAATTTAATAGCCTACTTCGAGTCATATTATTCAGGTTGGGATATTTGAAGTAATAGCCTACTTCTTGTCACTATGGTCAATAATTCATCGTCAACAAAGCTCCATAATTTTGTTATCTCCCTAAACTTTTTCACCAACCAATTTTCATAAAAAAAAAAAAAAAAAAACTAGATAAAGCCCCACATGTTTACCATTTTGATGATTATTTATCACATAGCTGCAAAATTAGGTGCGTATGTGTGCGTGCGTGCGCATTCTTTGTCAGTGGCCGTAATAGGTCGAGGAGACTGTAATTATATGCAGTATTACATATAGAGAGAAATAGTATATTGCCATTGTTGTTACTTGCTAATGATTTTATGTGCCCTAATTGCAGGCTAAGAACTCATTGTGCCACGGAGCCTTACATAATAGCTACTAATCGACAACTTAGCGCAATGCACCCAATCTATAGACTTTTACATCCCCATTGGCGATACACGATGGAGATCAATGCTTTGGCGCGAGAAGCACTCATTAATGCAGATGGAATCATCGAGTCATCCTTCTCGCCTGGCAAGTATTCTATGGAGCTTAGCTCGGCTGCCTATGACCAGCAATGGCGCTTTGATCTACAGGCATTGCCTGCAGACTTGACAAGCAGGTAGTAACTTGTCTGTAACTAGCAATTTCTTTTGCTGGATTTTCTCATTGTGCTTTCTTTCTTTTGGAATGCACACGCGCTCGCACATACACGTAAATATACAAATACATATATAGGATGTTTAATAACTTTTTTCATTTTCTTATTAATCCTTAGCCATTTCATTCCTAGGCACGAATTCTAAAGGTAAATAAAGATCTTTTGGAACGTGGGTGGAAGTAAAACATGTTCTTCCACATTGCAGCAACCCTAGTACATCTTATAATGGACATACCCACCCTTTTAACTATATTTTAGCAAAGTAATCACTGGTGGTTTTCTATTTATGTCCAATATTTTTGAATCCTAGGAGGAACATTCTGGCAACCGTTTTAACTACACTATTAAAACCAGAATTGAAAAGACAAAAGAAAAGAAAGAAACATATGTTTTCGTCTCTTATAGGATGAAATTATAAGCTTTAATTCATCGCGCTTGGAGAGGCTAGTGACCAGTATGAATCTTTAGTGAGAATGCTTCTCTCTGTCATATTTTGTTTTTAGCTTTAGCAATCAAAAGTTAAGGTTGCTACTCGAATAAATTCACTTTTTTCTAAAATCTATTGTTCCCAGTACTCAACCACTAGATGTGGTGGTATTGACCCGAATTTTCACTTTGCTCATCATATTTTAGTGAATAAAAGATGCCACTTTACCCTAGTCGGGGAGATATGGAGAAAAAATATATGCAAGGGCATAAATTTCTGCAAAATAATTAGTCTTTTCAGAAGGGTCTGAGGGACTCATATTTCTTAAGTTGGCTGATTGTTAGGGGAATGGCTGTGGAAGATCCAAGTGCACCACATGGGTTAAAGCTAACCATTGAAGACTACCCTTTTGCGAGTGATGGTTTAGTCCTATGGGGTGCCATTAAAGAATGGGTTAGTGACTATGTCAACCATTACTACCCAGAAGCAAGCCTTATAGAATCTGACCATGAGCTCCAAGCATGGTGGACCGAAATCCAAACCGTAGGTCATGGAGACAAAAAAGAAGGGTGGCCGCTGCTCAAAACCCCCGAAGACCTAATCGGCATCCTCACAACTATGATATGGGTACCGTCCGGCCACCATGCAGCCGTCAACTTTGGTCAATATGCGTATGCGGGTTATTTTCCAAATAGGCCTACAATTGCTAGAACTAAAATGCCTACCGAAGATCCATCTGATGAAGAGTTCAAGAGCTTTGAGGAACGGCCGGAGGAGGCGCTCTTAAAATGTTTCCCCTCACAACTTCAAGCTACGAAAGTAATGGCGGTATTGGACGTGTTATCGAATCACTCTCCAGATGAGGAGTACATCGGGGAGGGGATAGAGCCATCATGGGAAGAAAATCCGATCATAAAGGCAGCTTTTGAAATATATAGTGGGAGGTTGAAGGAGCTTGAAGGGATCATAGATGCAAGAAATGAAGACAAGAATTTGAAGAATAGAACAGGAGCTGGGGTGGTGCCATATCAACTTTTGAAGCCGGTTTCGGAACCTGGGGTCACCGCACAGGGAGTTCCAAACAGCATTTCCATCTGAAAGTTAGAACCAAGGGATGCTCGAAATGCATAACAACAATTTGGCGAGCAGTCGAAGAAGTTCCACGATTGAGCTTCTGGCGATAGATGGAGTTGCTGGCCTTCTGGCGAAATACAACAATCTATGTAGCATGTATGTGGACTCGTATATATCGGAGAAAAGGCTGCAAGCCATTACTATGGAAATTAATACCCAAGTGTTGCGCCTGTGGGCAAACTCACAATCAATTTATACACCCGCGGTACATTCGCTTAAAAGTGTGAGCCTTTTTTTTGCCCCTCGGCTTTGAGGACTTCACTAAAAACAGAAAATTATAATAAAATGGAAATACTTAAAAGGAAACACGCCCACAAAAACAAAGAAAAGACTTTTGATTAATGCTGAAGACGTTTACAAAGCACAATATTTCTAATTCTGGAAACTAGAATCTCAATCAATAGATAGGAAAAGCAATCTAAACATGAAGGAAGAAAATAAGGAAAAAAGACTTGAAGTCAAGTCGTGATTTGTCTAATTTGTTAATGATGTCCCTACTCCTTCAATTCTATGACCCATTATTTACTATAGACTTTATACAAAAATAACTACCACTAACAGACAAACTACCCACTTACAAATAAGTATCTACTTAGAAAACAATCGCCCACTAATAAGTAAACAACTTCACTTATCGCTTATCAATAGGGACACTTTCAGAACCATTCTTTGGTTTGAATCTTCCATTATCTCCTTCACAAGTATTAGTAAAACTTAATGTCATTTTGTGGCATTTAATTAAAGGAATGTCATTAGTGAAAAAAAGATATTTGTTGGTACAAACATTACCCCCCTAACTCAAGCAATTGAATACTTTAAAATTGCGAAGAGTTAAATTTTTAAAAGAGAAAGTATTTTTCACTATCGATAGACTTGCAATATTCAGTGAAAGAATTTTTACTATCGATTAGCCATTGATTGGCTTTAGCTGCGCCATGATAATATTGGAGTGTGTTACCAATCCATCTTGGTCGCACCTAAGGGCCCACTAGGGGTCCCGTTTGGCTCGACATGTCGACACAGTCAATAGTCAAATTTTCAACGCGTTGAACCGGTCAAAATACGCAAGCCCAAATCACGCCATTCTTTGCTTTGTGCGCGATTTTAGTGCCAATTTTTTTTACTTCGTCACGTCACGGAAACGCGCTCGTCGCACCTCGGCCGCCCAACACCTTTCTGTGAAAAACACCAATGATGGCGTGCCTTGGGGTAAGGGATTGGCCTAGGCCTCCCTCAATGGGTCGGCCTCAGCCTTCCCCTAGGGGTTGGCCTTGGCCTTCCCCCTAGGGTTGGCCTTTGCCTTGCCTAAGGGGTTGGCCTTAGGCCTTCCCTAAGCTGTCTTCCCTATTTTTTAAGGAGCCGCATGTCCCCAGGATGCCTACCATTGTCTTCACGACGGCCGTCGCCCAAAGTCGCGCGCCATCCCTAGGGACCCTTCGCCGGAAGCTGCGTACTACCACTTCCAACTTCATCATTACCAGAGATTGCATTCCCCTTTCCCGTACAACATGCAAACTCGTCTTACGCCCCGCCTTTGGGACACTCGACGCACACCCACGCGTCGTCTCTATAATAGCCGTGGCTTCTGCCCATGCGCCACTTCCATGACATGTGCCCCCGGCACCAGGTATTGTCTTCCGACTGTCGTCACCGCCCCCATGCGCCACCTCCATGACATGTGCCCCCGACACCAGGTAATGTCTTGCGATAGTCGCCACCGCGCCTATGCGCCACTTCCATGACATGTGCCTTCGGCACCAGGTACTGTCCTGCGACGATCGACGCCACGCCCATTCGCCACTTCCATGACATGTGCCCCCAGCACCAGGTATTGTCTTGCGATGATCGTTTCCGCGCCCATGTACCACTTTTATGACATGTGCCCTTGGTATTAGGTATTGTCTTGCGATAGTCGTCACCGTGTCCATGCGTCACTTCCATGACATGTTCCCTCAACACCAGATATTATCTCGCGATAGGGGTCACCGCGCCCATGCGCCACAATCATGTCTCTTTCCTTTGGCATCGCGCCCTTGTGCCACCATCATGTTACATGCCCCCGGGCATCACTCTCATTCACCACACCATGTGCCCCTGCTATGGACGTGGAACATGCTTCGACCCACTTTCTGGAGTCTGTAGCATTTCGAGGGGCTCCACTCGTAGTGCTCGGGCATGAGGACCATTTGCAATGGGATAGGCTCGCTATTACAGAATCTATCGCCGCCTGGGGTGACTTGCATGACACTAGGCTTGTCTGAGCTGTGACCATGTCCACTCACGTTACCGGTGATCATAGGGCACCCCTAGGATGCCCTCAGTTCACTCCGAGACAGGGTCAGGTCTTCGGTGGGCATCGCGCCTAGTCTGTCTGGCAGTTGGGCACAAGGAGTCTCCCTTACCGCTGTCAGATTCTTTTCGCGTCTCTTGACAGACACTTGTGGGATTCAGTAAGAGCTTGGACCGGTGGCTAGGGCAACGAGCTTACTCTGATCATGCCGACGCTGTGCGGTCAGTCTTCTTAGACATGTAGAGCAATGCTGTGTAGGGCAGGCGGCACGAATACTAGAACTGAGAGTCCAATGGAGGACTGATATTTTTAGACCCGCTGGTGACATGCCACTCCCAGGGGATGCATGTGGCAATTGATGACACATGCATACCTTTGCCTATAAATAGTGGACTTTTGACCTCATTTAGAGGATTTTTGCTTATTCTCCCAAAATCACTTTCTCATTCTAGAACTCAAGAACTGTTGGATTCCAGAGAGAGAAACACAAATTGACATAATCTTGAACATAAAGTTGGACTGTGACATTGGACCCCGACTTGGACCCTAGCTTGGACTGTCAACTGTCGGCCTTGTTCGCCTTCGCCTTGTCTCCACAGCACTGCCACTCCTCATGGCCTATCTGGGAAACCTTGCTCTCTGTCCTTACTCCACCCTCACTGTCTCTCACTTTGTATATCTGGCATCTGACTTGGACTGCATCCTTTATGACACTTCCACGTATGTATGAACCCACTTTCCTTGGCATCAGGGTGTATTAAGAAGCAGCATCTTTTCACTATCGATAGCATTGCATTCTTCAAAGTGGAAGCATTTTTTTCATATCAATAGCCTTTCACTATTGATAGCCTTGCATTTTCCACTATTGCTAACCCATCTATTGGCTTAAACTGCACCACCTTGATTTTGCAAGATAATATTCACAATCGATAATACCAATCATTATCGATAGACTTGCACTCTTTAAAGTGAAAGCATTTTCGCTATCAATTAGCCATCGATTGGCTTTAGCTCTCCATATACCCGTGTGAAGACAACATTGATATTCTTAGTCACTTCTTCTTACTGATACGAGATTTAACACAATAAATTGAATCAAACATTGACCACAGTTTGCCAAGCTACTTAAACAAACCATGACCATTTTTGGCCAAGCCACTAACCAAATCAACATATAAAATTGGCTACTAACAAGCCAATTGATTCAGAATTTCTTAATTCAACATGCACGGAGAAAAATAAAACAAACAATATTTGACTAAGTTTATAGTTCTGGATAACCATTGAATTAATACTCTACCTCGGTGTGCTTCACAAATCCAAATAGAGTATCTTTCTTAAAAAAATGTAACACCAATTGGCTCCCAAAATACATGTCCTTTATCAGATTTCATTGTGTCAAAAGCTTCAAACTCACTAACAGTGGGGAATTTTGAATTGATAGCCATGGTTGGCTCCCTATACACGCCGTGAAAATGACTCTTTTTTGCTTTCAGCCATAATCGACTTGCAAACTTGCCCCCCAGCCATATCCATTAAATCTCATTTTGGTGTACCAATCCCAGATGAGAACGTACATGGTTGCTCAAACTTTTCTGCCATTTTTTTGCATGATATCAATTTTATGAAAAATACTTGCGCCACTTTTGGTGTAAGTTTCAGCCAATTGCATTAATGAATTCAAATAATTTTCCCACATTACACTTTTTTCACGCAATTTATCCAGTAAGTCACTTGGAATTGCCTCGAGATAACATTTGAAGTTGGCTATTGTGAAACGACTCCTCTTGATAGGTAGTCGAGTTATTTTTAGTGACACTAATTGGTTACATCCATCTTAAAAATCCTGTCTTGTCTCAGTCATGTTTAGCATTATTTTATTTTTAATATCCAAGGAATAACTATTGGCTTGTAACTTTTCAATCCAAACAAGTGTGCAAATGAATAATTCAACTTCTTTCCTCATCCACCCAACTCTGTGACTAAAAGCCCAACATTCTTCCAATTCATCTTGCACATCCTCTAAAAAAAAAAGATGATCTACTCCCATCCAGGTTTTAGTATAGTTTTTCAAACCTATATAACTCATGAGAGGTTTCTACCAAAATTGTTGGTAGAATAGGCTGGATATGGTTTGCATTAATCCAGTCCATTAGATCATCCCAAAATTCTAATATATCAGCCACTGTTGGCTTCATATCAAATGAAAGAGAAAGTGGTTCAACACTTCTAGGTAATAATGACGCTGAAGTACGACATTTCATCAAATTTACCCAGAAATTGGCCCTTAAATTATTAAATCGGGCTTGAAATTCCAAGGAATTACTTGAAAACATATTTTCGAACACCCTTCGTTCTATTTCCAACTTTCTGATTAAAAGTGTCCCACCGGGCATGCTAATATTTGCGCTGTGGGCAACTCAGAATCGATTTTTGCACCCGTGGTACAATCAATTAAAAGGGTGGGATCTTTTTTGCTCCTCAGGTTTAAGGACTTCACTAAAAACATGAAACTTCAATAAAATGGAAATACTTAAAAGGAATGCGCCCACAAAGACTGAAAAAAAAAAAAAAGGCTTTTGATTAATGCTGAAGATGTTTGCAAAGCACAATATTTTCAACTTTGGAAACTATAATCCATACCGATAGATAGGAAGAGCTTCTAAACATGATGGAAAGAAAAGAAACAAAAAAGACTTGAAGTCAAGTCTTCATTTGTGTGATTTGTTGGTGATGTCCTTACTCATTCTTTGACCCATTATTTATACTACAAACTTTGTAGAAAATAATTATCACTAAAAGAAAAATTATCCGCTTACAAAATAATTACCTACTTAGAAAACAATCACCCACTAATAAGTAACCAACCACACTTATCCCTTATCAATTGAGACATATTTTAAGAATTTGGTTTCTTCCATTTCCTGATTTGAATGTTTCATTATCTCCTTTTCACAAATATTAATTAAATTTAATGCCACTTAGTGGCATTTAATTAAAGAAATGTCACTAGTGAAAAAAAAATGATATTTGTTGGTTCGAACACCAAGACAAATAGTTTTTACTATACGATTTTCAACAACGTAGATTCGGATGAAGGTCGAACTCCCATAGCATATCCTACAACAATCTCCTATTTTTCACGTTTCCTTTTATGTCTCCTCAGCGGGATATATGGAGCATTTTGTTAGTCTCGCTTAGGGGTGCAACTTGGGCGGGATGGACGGGCTCAAGGGTTAGACCATGACCAGCCCGCTCTCCAAAAGTCGTGTATATGTCCAGCCCAGCCCATCTACGGGCCAAATAATATGTGTCCACGCCAAACCCTTCAAAATTTTGGTGGGCACGGGCTGGACGCGGGTTGTCCATAGTTACAAATTACTTTTTTTTAAAAAAATGATTTCGAAACATATCATTGACCAAATAACTCTAAAATTTATTCATGATAATGAAAAACTGTACATTAAGGTCTAAAAATGAACTTTAATATAAGCAAAAAATCAAATATTTGGAACAAAATGTGAGAGAAAAAGACAAGTGTGTGTATGTGCGTGTCTTAGGAAAAATAAAATTTTTAAAAATCTTTAAACATGAACGAAAAAGTGAGAACCGTCGCTCAATCTGGTTGAAAAAAAAGAGATAAGGATATGAGCATATCTTTGGCTTTTTAGGCTTTGACTTTGTCGAAGTGGAGCTGAGAATTCAGAAAGTTCAAAAGAAAAATTGTATTTAATTAGGTTAAGAGTTTGACGGTCGAGATTGCATAAACTTATGTGATCCACAATTTTTAATGACTAAAGGAAACAAAATAAATACATTGTAACATGAACATATGTGTGTGTGTGTGTTATAAATATATTATAATTTATATTATATTATATAGTTAGTCGGGCCGGTTTTCCCATGGGCTGAACAGGCTTGTAGAAATTTTTGCCCATGTCCAGCCCATATTTTTTATGGGCCAAAATTTTAAGCCCATGCCCATATATGTTTGCGGGCTGGCATAGGTTGTCCACAGATTGTCCAGCCCAAGTTGCACCCCTAGTCTCGCTCTCGCAGATGCAACAAAAATATTATTATATTTTGAAAAAGAATAATTACGAGAACTGTGAAATAAAAATTATGGACACAAGATTTAACGTGATTCGACTGTAATTTGTCTACCTCGATGGAGTGTGCAAACTTATCCGTAATATGAGAATATCGAAACAAGTATAAAATGAATGGTCTAAATTTTAATAAAAAAAAATCCGAGACTCTTATCCTACTAGATACCCCTTGTACACCCCACTCAATATTATCTTTCAATAAAGAAGGAGGATATTAAAACAGTCTTTTGCTCACTAGCTTTTGGGTGATCTTGGCAATAGATGAAGGAACTTATTTATAGACATGTAGCCATCTTGGCACATCTCATAAGTTACAGTCAAGAAGTGACGGAATGATGTATGGCAAATCACCATTCTTTTACATGACATATTTAAGGTAAAAATAGTTTCATTTAAGGGTATTCGTCGGTTTTCTACGGCGACAATTAATTTATAGTCGCAAAAACATCCTTGGTCCCTCCAAAAAACAGAGGGACCTATTTTGATTGAAGGGTAGACGAGAGACCTATTATAATCTGATGGGTGCATAAGGTTATATGAATACCTACGACATGTTTGTCTCTGTTATAAATTGACGGGTGCATGTGGTTATACATAAGACATGATGAGGATCAAGCTCTGCCGCAAAATATAAAGGACAACATATAACGGTCTTGTGAAATAAGACAAGGATCAAACTCTGCTGCAAAATACTCCAATTTGAGTGTTTTACCAAAGGCTTCAGTTGAATCATATTTGGATTAAGTCAGGTTCAAAGGTGTAGCCGAAGTTCTTATTGAATGTATTTCTTGAGTTCAAATCAAAATAAATGTCGCTAGAGGTGTCACAAAAAAGATGACAAAAGTGCATTGCCTCTAGAGTGTGAAGAAGAAATACGGACCTTGAGTGACCAACATTGGCTCTGCTATAATTTCTGTAGTACTTCATATGGCAAAACTATAAACGCACTGTTAAAACCAGATCAAAAATAATGTTTTGGGGCAAATGGAAGGTTTAAATTGCAAACCAGATCTTTACAGCGCAAGTTTGGCGACCAAATAATCTTTACAGAAACAAAAAACCCAAACAATATGCTCATCAATACAGTTTTGTGGCGTTTCATCATAAATCAGAACACCTCAATTCTTCAAAGCTCTAGTCGGTAAATATATGGGGAAAACATTCTTGCAGACCTTACAAATTCTTTAGTTAACAATATAGAACTTTGGCACACAAGATTTATAGTTTTCAGCTTCAATAAACAACTGATCTTCAAACCCATGCTTTCTTCAAATTTGGCATCCTTCAAAGGCCACCTTGACGGTGTTTTTTCTCAATCCCTCTCTGTGCATATATTGTGTTTGTATGACAGAATGATTCTTTTGTTGACTTTCAACTTTTGGTTTATCCGTTATACGTTAATGGTTCCTATATGTCCAGATTACTCTTGCAAGACTAGGGAACAGCAGTATTGGAAACGGCTGCTAACACAAAGTAGATTGAATAGCTGGACTTGTGAAACCGTTGGGTATAAAACTGCAGATCAAAAGATTATCGCTTCCCTTGGGATCAATGTTCATCGGTAGAAAACTTCAAAACCTCAAATAATTAAGTTTTCATTGAGAACTCAACAGTATAAGATGTATTTGAAAGAGTGGACTCACCTATCAGTCACCTTTGTTCAAATCTAAAAAAATCAATGGCTGGTTAGATTACAGGAAGAAAGGAGTCCTTGCACAGCCTTTGAATTCACGTGCAATGAATTAGTCAATTGTGCATGTAGCACCCACTTCAAAAATGTGTAAAACGTTGGCAGCTTAAGTTCCTTGGTGACTGGTCCCTGGTGGCCACACCCCAAGATTTTTAATTGGGGCCTCGTTTAAGATTCTTCTTACACCAGCGGTCCTTGGTGGGACATCTCTTAATTTTGGTTTTCATATTGATTCTAGTAAGAGACTACAATCCTTTTAAACTAGTGAACGTGTCAGGTCAAGCTCGGGTGTTTAGAAGGTATAGTAACTTGAAATTTTTTGCACAGTGACTCATTTGAAATTAAAGGTACTTGTGCGCTCACAGAGGAATAAATTTGGCTGCTAACTCGGCGGTTAAAATAATTTTCTTCATACTCCCTATATAGTAACAATCAATCGTTTCTAAATATTTTTAGTGACTTTCATTTAATGACGCTAAAAAAATACTGATAATTGTCACTTATAGCATTAGAAGAAAAGCTACTAAAAATATTTAGCGATTGTTCATTATCACTAATACGGGATTAGAGGAATATTTCTACAACCCGAATCGGAGCCAAAGTTTATTCCTCGTAAAACTCACACTATCTCAGGCCATTAATGTTTGTATAGAGCACAACTGTACCTGGTGGCCACACCCCAAGATTTTAAATTAGGGCCTCGTTTAAGATTCTTCTTAAACCAGTGGTCATTCTCTTAATTTTGGTTTTCATTTTGATTCTAATAAGAGACTACAATCCTTTTAAACTAGTGACCGTGTGTCAGGTCAAGCTCGGGTGTCTAATAAGAGACTACAATCCTTGAAATTTTGTGCAGAGTGTCTCATTTTGAAATTAAAGGTACTTGTATGCTCAGAAAGGAAAAAAATTGATTACTACCTCGGTTGAAAGAGTCTTCCTTCTACTCTCTATATAGTAACAATCAATCGTCTCTAAATATTTTTAATAGCTTTTATTTAGTGACACTAAAAAAGTAATGCTAATAATTGTAACTGATAGCGTTAGAAGAAAAGTCACTAGAAATATTTAACGATTGTTCATTATCACTATACACGGTTAGAGGAATATTCTTACAACCCGATTAGGAGCCAAAGTTTATTCCTCATAAAACTCACACTATCTCATGCGATTAATGTTTGTATAAAGCACAATCGTACCCAATGATATACTTGGACTATTAATTGTCCATACAGCATCAGCCGATTTTTAGATCGTACGAATCTAATGACAAAATATTCGAGGAAAGCAATTGGACGGTCTCATTTTTGTCTCTTCTCTCATCTCAATGGTACGTTTTCGTTGTCACATGGTAATGCTATTCTACGTAGAGAAATTCAGCTAACCCAATTGGATGGTTTCATTTTTGGTCTTTTCCATTGCAATCGTGGTATGAACCATAAGTACACAATTGTATGCTGGCTTGTTGTGGTCCTGGTTTGAACCTTGAGGGCAACCCGTGACCGTGATACCCAGCTCGGTAGGACAATGCCAAGACTTGCATTAATTCTACAAGACATGCAAAATTTCAACTTTTAGTTTCCAAAAGGACGTGAATTAGTGACGAACTCCAGACATAAAATTCTAGGTCATGACATATGCAGGTGGATGGCTGTTTTTGCCACAATTACTTTTTCCATATAAAATTCTGTATTATACAAAAGTGACTAGCATAGCATAACAAATGCCAAACGAGCTCTTGGACTCGTTCATTTATCAAAAACTAGTTGTAACGTACGTGAATATTCTCTTATTAAAACTAAGACATACAATGTTCTTTTGTATTGGGACATAAAAGACAAACAAAACCAATTCACATCATAAAGTTAGAAGACATAAACAAGACTTTCAGTTCATAACTTCCATAAATGAACTTATTATCTATACTAAAGTTTCATAAGTTGGAATGAAACATCCACGGTTGTAACCTGTTTTCTTTTCGAAAACAAGTTCATTATCTTCGACATATATTGTAGGCTATTCTAGTATTTGAACTTCTAGAAATCACAAGCTCCGGACTTCGTATCAATCTCCTTAGAGCTATTTTCGCTTAAAGGAGAAAACTCCAAGACTGTTCAAAATGATTATGATGATATAATCAAGAGAAGAATTTTTAAGTTAATTTGAAATTCGTTGTCCGTATATTTAAAAGTTACAAGTTGCCCAAATTTCAAACAACTCTCTCATGTAGAGATGTCAAAAGGGACGGGCCACCCGCGGGCTAGCCCGACCCAGCCCTAAAACTGCCGGGCCAGCCTGGCCCTCATGGTGATCAGTGAGGGCCTTGGTCCTTAGGACCAAGCGTCAAGGCCAGGCCGAATTATTCTGGAAAAAAGCACAGCCCGGCCCGACCCTAAAAAGCTCAGATCTGGCCCATTCTTTTGGCCCGTACAAGAAGCTTGGGTCTGGCCCTGATCTGACCTGGTTAAGGTCCAGCCCAAAAAAAAAAAAAAGGTCAGATTCTTCCCTTCAACGGCTAGAAGTTTAAAAAATTCAATTTTTACCCCCAACAACTAAATAACAGCTAGTTTGGGGGGTATTTTCGTCCAACAAGGTTCGAACTACTATTTTATTCACTTTTACATTTTTACTCTCCCAACAATTATAAAATGTCTAGTTTTTAGGGGTATTTTTATCTTTTGTGAACTTTGAAAAATTTATAAATTCACCCCCTCTTCTTTCTATTTTTCACACCAATCTTTTCACACTCTCTTATCTAAATTCTACAAGTTTTCCTATCATTCTTATTTGTTACTAAGTACTAACCCTCTCCGATTTTCAATTACAAGTATTATTTATTACCTTTATTCTTTTCTAATTAATTACTCTTACTAATTTTATTTTTCATTCTTGTCAAACAGTTTTAGTGTTAAATATGTCATGATTATTTAGATCACATAGCCAAAAACGTCCAGCTCCACAAGCACTAGAATTTCAAGATCTGCCAATAATGGGTATAGATACCCCGTCTAATTTTCAGTTTAATAACCAAAGCATTCTACAATTTGAATATACACATTCACAAGATACCCAACATTTTAGTCAAGAAAGCAGCTCGGTTGGGGACACTATTACTCCAAGGCGGAATTTTTTCCCGACGAGGGGTCATCATGATGAAGGACTGAGCAATCCTGCCTCTAGTCCACCAGAAGTCCGAAAGGGGAAAAAGAAGGGAAAAAAAAGAAGAAGGAAAGTTCAGTATTGGAATCATTTTGACAAGATTACAGTTGATGATGCTCGAAAAGCTCCATGTAAGTGTTGTGGAAAATTATTTACGTATGGTACTGGTAATGGCATCTTAACATGCATTACCCCAAACACAGTTACCTTTTGATGATAAGTTGTTTATTTATAATCAGCAAGACCAAAGAGACGGTCTTGCTGAATTTATTGTTCACGATGAGCAAGCTTTTAATTTTCATGATAATGATAAGTACTCTAGATACATGAAAACTTACTTGCAACCTTTGTATAAAAAGGTTTATGGAAAACAGCTCGGTCTGATGCACTTAGATAGTATAATGCTGCTAAAGGACTCTTGATTGATTATTTGATATATTTGATGATAGAGTTAGTCTTACTTCTAATGTTTGGAAATCTCCTTTTAATCTAGTTAATTATCCTTGTATGAAGGCCCATAGGATTGATTCTGAGTGGGTTATGAACAAGAGAATCATCGCTTTTGAACTTTTTCCCTATCCGCATGATATGATGCAGTTAATGTTGCTAATAATATAGTCTAAGTATGTAACACGCTTAAAATAAAGGACAAGATTATGAGAATTAGTTTTGATAATGCTTCTAACAATATAGCTGCTGTTGAAGTCTTAAAGACGAACGTTAGAACTATATTTGATGGTAAATTATTTCATGTTCATGTTGTGTTTGCCATATAATTAATTTAATTGTTCAAGATGGTTTAGGCTTTGTAGGAGATATTCTTCAGAAAATGAGGTGTATGGTTGGCGTATATTAATTGTTTGGGTCCAAGAATATAGAAATTTAAATCTTTGTGTGTTCAAGATATTTTGCCTCGTAGAAGAGCACTTACATATGTCGTGCATAAGTGGTACTCCACATATCTAAAGTTTTTCCATGTTATAGTATACAAAGAAGTATATATTCACTGCTTACTAACCATGTTCGCAAAAGGCTTGCCAACTCATGAAGAATGGCAGATGGCTGCACACGTATCCGAATTTTCGCAGATATTTTATACATCTATCGTTCTATTGTCTGGTACATACAATCCCACGTCCCCTATCGCTATTGTAGAAATTCTAAATTTGCTAACGTTTAAGCGAAATGGACATATATATAGGACCTTATTAGGGCATAATAGAACTTGAGTACATTAAGCTCAAAAAATATTGGACGGAATTGCCTGTTGTTTTTACTATCGCCGCTTTTTTGGATCCTAGGTTAAAGTTGCATGACGTGGAGGTCTCGATATTAGAAATATCAAAACAAATGTGCTACACGGCAACAGACACAAGTAGGCTTATAAAGAAAGTGAGATCAAAGGCACAACGCTGTATGGATCGAGGACACTCTTCTTCCTAACCCCGGTTGGCACCTTGAGGCCAGTGGCCATTGAGCTAACTCGGCCACCATCTAGTGGAAAAGCTCAATGGAAGCAAGTATTCACGCCTTGTTGGGATGCCACGGGTGCCTGGCTTTGGAAGCTTGCTAAGGCTCATGTTCTTGCCCATGACTCTGGTTATCACCAGCTAGTTAGTCACTGGTAGGTTTCCTCTCTATTGGAGGAAATTTGGTGTCAATTTGCATAAATTCCTCTTCATTTGAGTTCATAATTAGTTGACTTACTCTTTTAGGATAGCTTAATCATTTCCATGATTGTATAGCTTAATCCTTCCCATGATTGTATAGCTTAATCCTTCCCATGATTGTATAGTTGACTTACTCATTTTAGGATAGCTTAATCGTAGCAACCTTGTACTATATATATGTAACCATTCTAGCATTAATAAAATCAAGCCAGAGAATCATTTCTCTTTTCATGGTATCAGAGCAAGGTTACAGTAACCTTGCGCAACTCAGTTTTCTTTTCCTCTTCTTTTGATTTCAGCCATGGCAGGAGAGCATGATGATCAGGTTGGTATGGGAAACGTAGTTGCTGGCTATGGCAAAGCAATAGAGGTCGATTCACCATACTACCTTCATCTCTTCGATCATCCAGGCCTAGTGTTCGTGACACATCTATTGACAGAAAATGGAGAGAACTACTTTACCTGGAGAAGAAACATGATGACCGCACTTGAATCAAAAAACAAAGTGGGGTTCATTGACAATTCCGTCACCAAGCCGAACGTCAACTCCCAAGACTTTCAGCCATGGGTGAAATGCAACGCCATAGTTCTGTCTTGGCTTACAAATTTTCTAGCCAAGGAGATCCAAAGCAGTGCAGCCTATACTGAAACAGCCAGTGAGTTGTGGGCAGATCTCCATGAGCGATTCACTCAAGGAATTGCACCAAGAATATATGAATTAAAGCAAAACATTGCGCTCTTGCAACAAGAAAAGGTGCCTATTTCTATACACTATGGAAAATTGAAAGGGGTTTGGGGTGAATTGCAAGCCCTAAATCCAATTCCAATTTTCTCATGCGGTTGTACTTGTCGAGCAGCAAGAAAAATGCAGTCGATGGGGGAGGCAGATAAAGTATATGATTTTTTGATGGGTCTAGATGATACTTTCACAACTGTTCATTCACAAATTCTGAGTGTGGATCTTCTACCCACTCTTGGTCGATCCTATGCTATAGCTGCACAAGAAGAAAAACAAAAATTGGTAGCAGCGTCTCGCACACCAATGATAGAAACGACAACATTATTAGCAAAAGGGAAGAAGACAAGCGGCCATGACAATAGTAAGGCTCGCAGTTGTAACGTGTTCAAATTTCATGTCCAAATGTAGTTTCTGATATAGAACACTACAAGAAAAGACGTCTTTTGCGACGGATGTTTAGCGACGGAATAGATTCCGTCACTAAAAGGAGTTTTACCGACGGAAACATCCGTCAGTAAAACTCCGTCGTAAAATATTATTTAAGCGACGAATTTATTCCGTCGGTAAAAATAGATCTTCACCGACAGACTTTTAGAGACGGAGTTATTCCGTCGCTAAAAGTCTATTTAACTCTCAGATTTGGTTTTCTCTCTCACTGCTTCTCTCTTCGAAAATCCCAAAACCATTTTCGGCGATTGTGCCACCGCTGTTCTCACATCCTGCCCCACCTTCGGTGCCACCGAAAGCCTCGATACCGGCGGCGACCTCCCTCGACACCGGCGGCGACTTCCCTCGACCCCGGCGGTGACCTCCCTCGACAACGGCGGTGACTTCCCTCGACGCCGGCGGTGACCTCCCTCGACACCGGCGACTCCCATCAAGTAATTTTATTTTATAGGGTTTAATATCACTACCCATTTTTTTCTTTTATTATGTTACAATTAAATGCCCTTTATGCTTCATTTTCGGTAGCAATCGCCGACAGTCACTACGGCAAACTCCGATAGCCGTCCCCCACCGACCATCGCTGCCGTCCAACTCCAGCAGCCACCTTTGTCGGCTGACTCTACCAACTAGAATAATGAAAATAATCTCATCCAAAAATATGACTAGTTTAAAACAAAATAAATTAGAAGCTAAAAAAGTTGACTCGTATTGTAATTGATCGGGTTAAGTGGCGTTGGATCTAGATTGGATGGGACGGGACGGAACTGGGCAAGGGACATTAAAATTAAGATGACGCAATATGGGGAGGGGGGTGGTGGTTTGCGGCACCCCATATTGTCTCCTTGATAAATAACAATCTTGCGACGCAAAGAGTAATTGAGATTACTAAGTATATAAGTATTATTTGACAAGTCAACTGAACGACATTATAAAGTTTAATTCCCCATTTTGAAATTTATGTGGAATTTCGTAAAACTTAGAAACATGTAGTTGCCACTTGTGCTCACATTATTACGGTAAGATTTTATGGTCCATGTACTTCAAGGCCCAGCACATCCGAAATGGACATATGGGGCTGAGCAACTTCCTTCGGTCCATCTTGTGTTGTATCCAAGAACCCAAAGTAGAGTAGTACGCCTAGTCCTGTGAGTCTGTGACAAATTCTAGCCCATCACCTAGTACATTTATGGTATTCTCAGTAATTTGAAATGAATTTGCTACACTTCTAGCAACTTTACAAAATTAAACAATCTTGCTTGACCTACTAATTTGACTAGTAGTCATTTGTGGTAGGGCTTGATCATTCAATAGTCAATCTGGATAAAAAAAATGTAAAACAAATATGTATGTACGAGTGTATGACCCATTTCAAACTATATTTAAATTGAATACCCTAATTCAAGCATAAAGGGCAATAGCGAAATCAACCGAACGCTAAATTGAATCAATAGAACCCCATAATTGAACTCTAAATTGAAGTAATTGAACCCTAATTAACCCTAAATTGAATGTCCTAATCGAATCGAACCCTAAATTAAACTAATTGAACCCTAAATTGAATACCCTAATCCAACTGAAACCTAAATTGAACTAATTGAACCCTTAATTGAATGCCCCAAATCAACCGAACCCTAAATTGAATCAATGGAACCCCCTAATTGAACCCTAAATTGATGTAATTGAACTCTAATTAAACCCTAAATTGAATGCCCTAACCGCCCTAATCGAACCGAACCCTAAATTAAACTAATTGAACCCTAAACTGAATGCCTAATACAATCGAACCCTAAATTGAAATAATTCAAGCGCATCGGATATATGCATTTTGAACAATTTTTTTTCATTTGAACATTGATAATTTGTTTGATAATTTTAGGTTGTTAATTGTGCATTTGAGAATTGTGATTATTGATATGTGATTTTAGATTGTTAATTGATGATTTTAGGTTATTAGCTGTGCATTTGAAGTAATTACGGTTATTAATTGATGATTTTAGGTTGTTAATTGATGATTTTAGATTGTTAATTGTGCATTGAGCATTTGAGATATTGAGATTATTGACAAAGGATGGGACCCAATTGGATTGAATGTGTAATTTTTGTTAATTTTTATTGCATTGAGCCTTTTAGAATTGAGAATTGAGAATTGAGATTGTTGACGGAGGATGTGACCCAATTGGATTGAGATACCTGTTAGTTAGCGCAGACACGGACACCACGTCTGATCGACGGTGGCCGATAGTTAAAACAAAAATTAACGTATGCCGATGTGTCTGGAGGTGCGTGTCGGTGGGCGTCGGACACGTGTCCGGAGGCGTCGGACACGTGTCGGTATGTGTCGGACACGTGTCCGGAGCTGTCAGACACGTATCGGACACCATATCGACACCCTCTATGAGGTGTCGGAATTGAGGTTGTTGACGGAGGATGGGACCCAATTGGATTGAGATACCTGTTAGCTAGCGCAGACACGTACACCACGTCTGATCAACGATGTCCGACATTTAAAACACAAATTAACGTATGCCGATGTGTCTGGAGGTGCGTGTCGGTGGGCGTCGAACACGTGTCCGTAGGTGTCGGACACATGTCCAAAGGCGTCGGAGACGTGTTGGTATGTGTCGAACACGTGTCCGGCGGTGTCAGACATGTATCGGACACCATATCGACACCCTATATGAGGTGTCGAAATTAAGATTGTTGAATGTGCATTAAATTTAGGTTAGTTAGGTTAATGCGACATTTTTAGCATGCACCCTGGAATCTCATCGTGGCTCCAGCACTGGCTATAATTAGCCCTAATTAGTCATGATTAACAATATTTTAGTAAATCAACTAACCCTAATTAGCTCTAACGAGCCTAATTAGTTTTAATTAACCCTAAGAACCTAATAAAAATCAAATTAGCTGTAATTACCCCAAATTAGCCCAAATGAACCCAATTATGCGCATATTGATTATAGTTAGCCTAATTAGTCATAATTTGCACTGACATAACCCAATTAAGCCTAATTAGCGCTAGTTAGGACTAATCAACAGTACTTGGCACCATTAAAACCCTAATTAGGACTAAATAACCCTAATTAGTCCTAATCAACTCTAATTAGCTATAATTATCCGAAACTAGCCCTCATTAATATTAATTAGCCCTAACATAACTCAATTAAGCCTAATTAGCCCTAATTAGGACTAATCAATACTACTCGGCACAATTAAACACCAATTAGGACTAAATAACCCAATTAGTCCTAATCAACCCTAATTAGCTATAATTATCCGAAACTAGCCCTCATTAACATTAATTAGCCCTAACATAACCCAATTAAGCCTAATTAGCCCTAATTAGGACTAATCAGCACTACTCGGCACAATTAAACCCTAATTAGGACTAAATAACCCTAATTAGTCCTAATCAACCCTAATTAGCTATAATTATCTGAAACTAGCCCTCATTAACATTAATTAGCCATAACATAACCCAATTAAGCCTAATTAGCCCTAATTACGACTAATCAGCACTACTCGGCACAATTAAATCCTAATTAGGACTAAATAACCCTAATTAGTCCTAATCAACCCTAATTAGCTATTATTATCCGAAACTAGCCCTCACTAACATTAATTATCCCTAACATAACCCAATTAAGCCTAATTAGCCCTAATTAGGACTAATCAGCACTACTCGGCACAATTAAACCCTAATTAGGACTAAATAACCCTAATTAGTCATAATCAACCCTAATTAGCTATAATTAATACTCGTAATTACCCCTAATAACCCAGTTAGCCATAATTACTCCATGTTGCCCAAAGATGGTTCAATTACTCGTTGTTTACAAACCCTACCTTCTTTATATTAGTTGTTATTTTGAGAAGTTCATTGACAAGGAGATGGTTCAACTCGTTGCCAACGAATTCTATTTAATGTGGAATTGGAAACATATGTAACGATCTTTCTGCAGTTTTGATATTTCAGAAAGATTTTTGCATATTTTATCAATTTTTGAACGCATGCATGCATAGAAACCCTTAGTTCCCGTCCAAAGGTACTCATTACAAAGTAATGCTTTGTAATGAGCTTTTGGATGTCCAGTTTGGACAATTTGGAAAAGCTAATTGTTTATAAAATAGTGTTTTGACTCATGCTTTGTGTTCTATGTCGTGGATATTTGGTACACATTCTCGTGTGTTTCGCCGGGTGCATACAGATTTGGTGTTCTAACATCCGTCAAACCTTCCTGAGCAATGTTAGATGAATGTTAGAACACCTGATTGATGTCGTGAACTTGGAGAAATGCGGGGAGGTGCTACCGAATTTTCCACAGACATGGGACTAAGCATGAGTTATTCATTGTTTTATAAACATGTGCTTTTCTGAATGGGATAGGACCACTACATGTTCAAGAGTGGAGGGAAAATATGTAGACATGTTGTAACATTCATGCATTCATATTTACATCAGTAATGCCTAATCACTGGTCATAATTGAAGGTGGTATACAGTACGATAATTCAGTCGTCATGTCAGTCGATCGAAGTTGGATGAAAAGGAAGAATGCTGAAGATTTTGAGTGTCGCGTTGACGAATTTCTCGACTTCGCTTATGCGCATCCTGCACATGTTGACCTTGATAAGATAAGGTGTCCGTGCGGTAGATGTGAGTTGTTGCACTGGAGAAAAAGAATTGAAGTAAAATGGCATCTTCGTTGGTACAGTTTTATGGGTGGATACACAAGGTGGACGCAACACGGGGAAACGATAGTATTGTCGTCCAACCCGGCTAGTCAAACTGAAATTAGGGAGGAGTCACGATATGAAACGATAGTATTGTCGTCCAACCCGTCCGACACATGAACGCGGTCGAGCACCCGGATCTGGAGGAGGATGGGGTCATAGCTCTGACCTATAGTCAGACGCACGTGCGGAAGAAGGACAAGGACGAGGCGTACCGAGCGGGCGACTATATTTCAGATATTGCCCGTCGGATCGATGTAAGTCAATTTATTTAAGTTGTTAATGTTTTGTCTTTTTATCCTCAATGTCTGTTTCGTTAATTAATGCCCTAACATATCGTTAAACCACTATTTTTGTAGGCCTCGTATGAACAGCTAAGGTGGTCCGAGCAGTAGTCCGGACAGCCATCAGCGTCCACTAGTACGGCTGCGAGTACTGGGGGGTTGAAGCGATGGCTGGATACGCCGGAGGTCGTGAATCGGCCGGAGGTCGTGAATCGGCCGAAAGGCCGCATACGCGGCCTGCCTAGCACGACTGCTCGTGCCGTGATAGGAGCGTCCTCACCCCCTGCTGCCCCTCCACAAACACCGGCTCCTCAGTGTCAGTTGGACGACGAGAAGATCCAGCGCATTGCTACAGTGGTGATGAGGATGATCAGGGAGCAGGGCACTGCTGGACATGCCGAGCCGGCCCCGGATCTGCAGGATCCAGATCCGGGACTCGGCAACCCCTGATGAGCCCCTTCCCGTGCCAGTTCCTACCTTCCCCCCGCCCCCCCGCCCCCCGCGTCCGGCTTGTACCTTTCTCCCCTCCCCTAACCGGCGGCTGTATCCGGTTCCCGGCTTGTACATATGAGTCTTTTTTATAATAAATATTTTTTACGATTGATTATATATATTTCTTTCTCTATTTATTATTGCACGTTATTGTTGAGAAATGAAAATTGTATTACAGGTCTGAGTAATTGAAAAATCAAAAAAAAATCAAAAAAAAAAATTTGACTTTTGGCGACGGATTAATTCCGTCGCTAAAACTATTCCTACAATCAGTTAATTAGCGACGGAATATTCCGTCGCTAAAACATTATTCCTTCGCTAATTTGACAAAAAATAAAATAAATTAAAATACAAAAAATATAATTAGCGACGGAATATCCGTTGCTAATTAAAAATAAATCCGTCGCAAAAAATTACATATTTAGCGACATATTTCAAAATTCCGTCGCTATACTATTAGTGACGGGCTTTTATACGAGGGACTTTCAGCGACGGTGAATCCGTCGCTAATTGTTTTAGCGACGGAATATAGGCTTTTAGCGACGGATTTCCCCGTCGCTAAAAGCTTTTTTTCTTGTAGTGGAACATATAATGGTACTTGACTATCTTTCCATTCTTTACTTGGAAAAAGAAATGCCATTACACTCAGATGAATCTTATGCAAGTATGGTAGACAAATACAAATTCGAAAAACGAAAATGATTTACATAAAATAAAGAGGCTGAAAAATAGATGCATTTGTGTGAAATGTGAGATAAAAAAATCATTAAAGGAGAAGCGATAACTTGATGTTAACCATTATTAAAAGCATATACTTGTTCCAAATATACACAATGTGTACCATTCTCCTATATACTTACATGGCCGAGGTTCCGGCTTATAACGAGCTTGACAACAAAGAATAAAAAATTTCAAGATTGATCAATATATAAAAGAATTCGGTTTAAGAATTGTTTGTATATGTTAAAGTCTGTTGTCCAACTTAAAAGCATGCTCACAGGAAGCATAAGTCCAACAGGTATAAGAAGCAGACCCACTACTCATTTCTAGCCGATGTGAGATGTAACTTAGGATATGATTAACATTTGGCAGTTGTGATGGAGGTGGCCTACCATTGGTCAAGATCACTTGACTATGTAGAATTTACAAAGTAACTGTGGAATCAAATTCAATTATCACAATGAAGATTCACATTTGTAAATAGCCAACATTCCGGTCACCACACTGGTAGTATTTTCCTTGTGTTGCAAAACGTCGCAGAAAAGTGCCAAGATGATCAGATTCTGAAGGACACTTGCATCATATGGAGTCACGAACCCTGGCTGAAGCTTCATCAACATGAAAATATACTCATGCTCCAAGGCAGATGCTGTCAACCAAAATATGGGGGGGGAAAAAATCAGTGTTTTGGTTGCATTCAAGAACTAGTTGGTGTTACGCAAGAGGCGTGGGGATCTTTCTAGCAATAATTGATTATGGATTTGAATATAATTTCTTGGAACGTGCGGGGTCTCAATAAACAAAGCAAGAGAGCCTCTATTGCAGCTACTATTAGAAGTTGGAAGGCAGATATTATATGTTTGCAGGAATCTAAGTTGAATGTTGTTGATTCTTTTATCATTTCATCCTTATGGCATGGGAGGGATATTCAGTGGGACTACAATCCAGCAATTGGAACTGCAGGAGGTATAATACTGATGTGGAATGCATCTTCTTTGACTGTAAAGGATATTCATCACGGTAAATACTCTATTTCCGTTTGCTTCTCTAATAATCTAGATAATTTTGATTGGGTTTTCACTGGTGTTTACGGCCCTAACGATGATGAACTAAGAAAAGATCTTTGGTTAGAATTGTTGGAAGTTCAGAGGAGATGGTCCAAACCTTGGTGTGTGGGTGGCGATTTTAATGTCATTCGATTTCCTTATGAAAAATCGGGAGAAAGCGATTACTCTTCTGCTATGGTGGACTTCTCTTTCTTTGTGAATGATGCTGGTTTGTTGGACTTGCCTCTAACAGGGGCCAAGTACACCTGGACTAATAATCAGAGGAACCCGATCATGTCAAGGTTAGATAGATTTTTTATATCTGCAGATTGGGAGAACCATTTTAAGAATGTTGCTCAAAAAGCCTTACCACGAGTTATATCTGATCATTCTCCTATAATTTTGGATGTCAATTCTCTTCGGAAGGCAAGAACTTATTTCAAGTTTGAGAATATGTGGCTGGAAAATGAGGGATTCATAGATTTGGTAAAGAATTGTTGGTCATCTTGCAACTTTGAAGGCTGGCCGAGTTTTATACTTGCCAAAAAGCTGAAAATCCTTAAAAAACAGCTACGGGAGTGGAGCAAGGTAGAATTTGGCAACATGAATTCCAGAAAGTCTCAAATTATGACTGAAATTGATACACTGAATAATAAAGAAGAAGAGTTATTACTATCAGATGAAGATTCGCAGAGAAGATTGAGTCTCCAATTAGAATTTCATCAGATCACTAAGATGGAGGAAATCTCTTGGCGACAGAAGTCTAGGGAAACATGGTTAAAACTGGGAGATGAGAATTCTAGATATTTTCATATGATGGCATCAATGAAGAGGAGAAGAAACTTTATTTCGGCAATTTATGTTGATAACTCAAGGGTGGATGATCTTGACACTATCAAATCCAAAGCTGTCCAGTTCTATCAGAATCTACTTACCGAACGTTTTGAGCATCGCCCTTTGCTAGATGGCATCCGTTTTAATTCTTTGTCTCCCGAAAAGGCAGCAAATTTGGAATCACCTTTCACTGAGGATGAAGTTTGGTCTGCAGTAAAAGGATGCAAAGCTGATAAAGCGCCAGGACCAGATGGATTCAATTTTGGCTTTATTCATGCGTGCTGGGATATTATTAAATTTGAAGTGCTACAGTTTGTTAATGAGTTCCATGGCAGGTGTCGCTTTGAGCGGTCACTGAATTCTACATTTTTGGTACTATTGCAAAAACGAGAAGGGGCCGAATGCTTAAAGGATTTTCGTCCGATAAGTCTTATGAGTAGTATGTACAAGATCATTTCAAAATTATTGGCTACAAGGATCAGTACTGTGATGAATGATCTTATTTCTTCTAGCCAACATGCTTTCGTAAAAGGCAGACAAATATTAGATGCAGCACTGATTGCTAATGAGTGTGTGGACGAGAAAGTCAAGAGGAAGCAACATGGTGTCTTATGTAAATTGGATATTGAGAAGGCATTCGATCATGTCAACTGGAAATTCTTATTATACTTGCTACGAAGAATGGGTTTCGGGGAGAAATGGGTGGCTTGGATAGACTTTTGCATTTCATCTCCCTCTTTCTCTCTAGTTATAAATGGTGAATCCTCTGGATTTTTCAAAGGTTCTAGGGGCTTAAGGCAAGGAGATTCTATCTCACCTTTTCTTTTCATTATTGTCATGGAGGCACTAAGCAAGTTGATAGAAAGGGCTGTTCATTTGAATTGGATTCGGGGCTTCAAAGTTGGCTCAGGTGTGGAGTCCATAACGGTTAGTCATTTATTGTTTGCAGACGATACATTGGTGTTTTGTGAAGACTCAATTGATAGTCTCCGATACCTTCGTTTAGTTCTTCTCTGTTTTGAGGTGGTTTCTGGCCTAAAAATAAACTTAAGCAAAAGTTCGTTGTTTCCGGTTGGCAATATTATGAATATGGACAGATTATCAGCTGTGTTGGGTTGCGAGGTGGGTCATTTTCCCACCACTTATCTCGGTCTACCTCTCGGTTCAAGATTCAAATCATCCACAATTTGGGAACCGGTAATTACTAAATTTGAAAGGAAGCTAGCCGGGTGGAAGATGAAATTCCTCTCCAGTGGGGGCAGGCTTACTTTATTGAAAAGTGTTCTAAGCAGTCTTCCCACATACTACTTGTCGCTATTTCCTATTCCTTCAAAGGTCAAGAATAAACTTCATCAAATTATGGGCAAGTTTTTATGGCAAGGTACTGAGGATCGTTTTAAGTATCATCTAGTCAGCTGGGAAAAAGTCACAACTAGCAAAGACTTTGGTGGTTTGGGAGTGAAGGATCTTGGGAGTTTCAATATTGCGTTGCTTGGCAAATGGTGTTGGCGATACTTAACCGAACGAGAGGGTTTGTGGAGGAAAATTATCAATGCCAGGCACAGCAGCTCCGAAGACATGTGGTCACTGCCAACTCCTTCTGGGCCTCATGGGTATGGACTTTGGAGTGGCTTCTGCCAGGTTTTTGGTTTATTTTGGAAGGCTGCTAAACTGGAAGTTGGTCCCGGCTATTCCATTTCTTTTTGGAACGATGTATGGTGTGGCAAAGCTCCATTAAAATCAGAATTTTATGATCTTTTCCTGCTCTCTAATGACAAAGAGAATACTATCGCAGAGGTACGTCAGATGGAGGGTCAATCATTTGTATGGAATCCCACATTTTTTAGAAGATTACGGGGTCAAGAGGTATACCGGGTAGAGGCCTTCTTGCTGCTACTGTACAATTGCGACACTATTGGCAAGGAGTTGGACAAAATTATATGGACTCTAGAATCCAACAAAAATTTCTCGGTATGTTCTTTTTATAAGTTGATTCATCATGGTAATGCAAGCATTTTCCCTATGAAGACGGTTTGGAATCATGTGCTTCCCCATAAGGTCAGATTTTTTGTTTGGTGCACATATTGGAATAGCATTTTAACGATTGATAACCTTCAAAAAAGGAATTGGACTTTTGCGAATAGATGTTTTCTTTGTCGTCATGAAGAAGAGACCGTTGACCATTTACTCTTGCACTGCTCGGTGGCACGTACATTATGGGCAACGGCTCTTTCATTAATCGGTTTGTCTTTCACTTTTCCTAATGCTGTGAGAGAATTTTTGGCGGCCTGGAGAATGCAGGGACTGTCAAAATCCTTAAAACGTCTATTTTCTGCTTTTCCGGGGGCTATCTTCTGGTTACTGTGGTCTGAACGTAACGCCCGAGCATTCAGAAATGTAGAGAGATCTCCATTATTGCTGTGTGAATTGTTATTGAAATCTCTTTTTTATTGGTATTCTGTAAAGGGGGGTTTTGAGTCTGTTACTTATTTAGACTTTTGTAAGCCTTGGGCTGTCTAATTATTGACAGCAAATCTGTACTCTTTAGTTTTTGGTACATTTCCTGTGTACCGATTTAATAAAAGTTACCGTTTCAAAAAAAAATTAATTACGCAACAATTGTGTACAATTTATTTGTTGTTGCCAAACATTTTGCACCAATCAAGTGTACTCACAAGTCAATTTATTTGTCATTTTATGAAATTACCCTTTTTCTCTTGAAGTACCACTTTCCTGAAAACATATATTGAACATAAATTTACGGGCCAAATAATTGCAAAGGAAAATATCTCAGACTAATCACGAAAGGGATTCCTCGAGCTCAAAGCAACAGTGTGAAACTCGTGAATGAAAGAAATACCGCTAATATTGTCAAACAACATCCCATGTGGATGGCTGAACCTTTGTCTACGAGTACCTTGAAAATGATGAATTGAAACTATTCACAAATTGTCAGATTTGAATGGATCTGGATTTCGTCTTCTTTGCAAGCCCCACGTTTTTCTTTTGGTTTATGAAAAGCTAGAGTAACACTACTCTATCCGTGTGTTACTAAGAGGCAACCATAAGAGGTTAACTCGCTAAATATAGGTAATGTCACGTTTATAAATATTTCATCAACAAAAAAAATTCAACAAAAGTATAAATGTGATCGAAAATCTTGAAAGATAATATAATTTTGGTCCCCAGAACTATTCTTTATAGCCAAATAATTTTTTTTAAATAACGTTATTTTCTTTTTTGGCTTACAATATGTGGTACACATTAATACACTCTTTAAGATCTTATGGTATACTTTATTTTATAAATGACCCGATCTTGGCTTGGGTTACTGGGCTAGTATATATAGTTATTATTAATAATCTCTAAATATCTCTAGTGACTTTTCTGTTAACACTTTCAGCGATAATTGTTAACAACATTTTTTTAGTGTCACTAAATAAAAGCCACTAAAAATATTTAGCAACCATTAATTGTCGCTACATTGAGATATGAGAAAGATTCCTTCAACTCGGGTACTAGCCAAATTTTTTCCATATCTAAATGAAGCCACCGGATGCAAGGACTAATACAAGATATGATGTCACCTTATTTTGAATGCATTAAATCTTGAACACATGCCGTGTCTTCCAAATCTCTCTCTCTCTCTCTCTCTCTCTCACACACACACACAGGGAGAACACACCCCCTACCAAGTGGCGGAACCAGGATTTCATCCCAGGGGGACTAAAAATATATCGAATTGTGTAAATGGAAAATTGTGGTGACGAGGTTGGCAAGGACCTTTCGACCAATACGCTCGTCGAACTTTATCTCGAACATTAGGATCATAATCCAAAATATTTGAACGCAACCTAGGATCCGCAATAAGCTCGTCAGAGTTGAACTTATCGCTAACTCTGCTTGAATGTCTGGAATGAATATCACGATACACAATGGGAGCCTTGTCCCTTACTGTTGGAATCGGAGACTGTTGAATAGTATCTTGATTTCTACACTAATTCTTATTAGACTGCAATAACTTTTCCACCTTTGCTTTCTTTTGAAAGAACTTTTTCATTCTGAAAAAAAAATATTTTATTTTAAGGATCAATCCATCAATTATCAATCAAATAACTTAGTTAATTATAAATATTTTATTCTTTTACTTTTTCAGTCATGTTTTATTATCGCGTTAACCTAATTAACCAAATTTCAACCTACCATTTAACTAAATTACATATCCAACATCTCAATCCAATTAGGTCCCATCCTCCATCAACCATCTCAATTCTCAAATGCTCAATGCACAATTAACAACCTATAATCAGCAATTAATAATATCAATTTTTAAATGCACAATTAACACAACCTAAAATTATCAATCAAATAATCAATGCTCAAATAGGATAAAAATTCAATTGGGTCCCATCCTCCATCAACAATCTCAACTCTCAAGTGCTCAATGCATGATTAATAGCCATAAAGCATCAATTAATAATCTAAATTATCAAATTTACAACTAACAACCTAAAATTATTAATCAATTCTCAATAGCAAAAGAAATTGTTCAAAATGCACAATGACCTCAGTCCTTAGAAATCGGAACGGCGTCGTTGTCGTAACATTGCTGGTGGTGGGTTCTTCGCCGTGACCACCGGTGACTGAGGCTCAGACGCTCAGGAGTCAGATCTGCTTGAATTTTACTATTTCAGGCGCCGTGACCGCCGACCGGTGAGGTTCGTCAGTTCCTCAGTTCGTCCGCCAGCTCTTAGATCTAAGCTAGATCTGGCCGGAGTTGGGGCGCGGACTGTCGAACTGGGGAAGGCCTTCGCGCTTCGGAATCGGGGCCGTGAGGCCGTCCGTGACTCCATGAGAATGTGAGAGCAGGGGTTCCCTTTGAGACGTTGACAGTTGACGGCGACCAGCGACCAGCGTCCGGCGTTACCGATGAGGCGATGAGCCGAATAGCCGATGACCGGTGGCCCGTGGCCGTGGGCGGTGCCGCGGTGACTGGGAGAGTGAGAGGTGACTCCGGTGGGACCGTGGGAGGGCCTTCGCGCTTCGAAATTGGGTCCGTGAGGCCGTCCGTGACTCCGTGAGACTGTGAGAGCAGGGGTTCCCTTTGAGACCTTGACAGTTGACGGCAACCGGCGTCAGACGTTACCAATGAGGCGATGACCGGTGGCCCGTGGCCGTGGGCGGTGCCGTGGTGACTGAGAGAGTGAGAGGTGACTCCGGTGACCGGTGACTCCTCCACTCCGGTGAGAGTTCAACCGTCGACGGCTAGTCGGCGACGACGGGAAGTCGGGAACTGAGTGAGACTGTGAGAGCCGAGAGGAGGAGAGAGAGTGAAAATTGCGAGTGAAAAAAAAAACTATATATAATTATTTTTTTTCAAAATCTCAGGGGGGCCTGTAGCCCCCCCTTGTACATATGTAGTTCCGCCCCTGGCCGAGGTTCCGGCTTATAACGAGCTTGACAACAAAGAATAAAGAACTTCAAGATTGATCACATATATAAAAGAATTCGGATTCAGAATTGTTTGTATATGTTAAAGTCTGGTGTCCAACTTAAAAGCATGCTCACAGGAAGGATAAGCCCAACAGGTATAAGAAGCAGATCCACTGCTCATTTCTAGCCGACGTGGGATGTAACTTAGCATATGATTAACGTTTGGCAGTTGTGATGGAGGTGGCCTACCATTGGTCAAGATCACTTGACTATGTAGAATTTCAAAAGTAACTGTGGAATCAAATTCAATTATCACAATGAAGATTCACATTTGTAAATAGCCAACATTCCGGTCACCACACTGGTAGTATTTTCCTTGTGTTGCAAAACGTCGCAGAAAAGTGCCAAGATGATCAGATTCTGAAGGACACTTGCATCATATGGAGTCACGAACCCTGGCTGAAGCTTCATCAACATGAAAATATACTCATGCACCAAGGCAGATGCTGTCAACCAAAATATGGGGGGAAAAAATCAGTGTTTTGGTTGCATTCAAGAACTAGTTGGTGTGATTAATTGCCGTCGGCAACAATTGTGTACAATTTATTTGTTGTTGCCAAACATTTTGCACCAATCAAGTGTACTCACAAGTCAATTTATTTGTCATTTTATGAAATTACCCTTTTTCTCTTGAAGTACCACTTTCCTGACAACATATATTGAACATAAATTTACGGGCCAAATAATTGCAATGAAAAATATCTCAGACTATTCACGAAAGGGATTCCTTGAGCTCAAAACAACAGTGTGAAACTCGTGAATGAAAGAAATACCGCTAATATTGTCGAACAACATCCCATGTGGATGGCTGAACCTTTGTCTACGAGTACCTTGAAAATGATGAATTGAAACTATTCACAAATTGTCAGGTTTGAATGGATCTGGATTTCGTCTTCTTTGCAAGCCCCACGTTTTTCTTTTGGTTTATGAAAAGCTAGAGTAACACTACTCTATGCGTGTGTTACTAAGAGGCAACCATAAGAGGTTAACTCGGTGGTCAATAAGGTTCCCTCTTTTTCTTTTTTAATCTGAATTGAAACTTTAGTGTTAGCCAATTTTTTTTTTTTTTTTGGAGTAAAGTTTAACCTAACCCACTTCACAAGAAGAGATACATTAGGTTATAAGAGAAACAAGTCTAAAACAAACACAAAATTAAGAAACAATAAGTTTTCAATACTTTGTGGTTCGAAGGAAAATATTTTCCCGGAAGCAACCTACTTAGAATTACTTAATCAATATCCGTCATTATGAACATACTATTTTGAGCTTGAAAGATGTCTCAGTCTATTTATCTATGCCAGCAGTAATAAGTGAATACCGCACTTTTTCCTTTTGTCCGAGTACACAATCTAAGTGACTCACACCCCCATTATGATCTGTCTGTTTCTGTTGATTTTTGGTCGATATGCAATTTTCTTTTGAGCTAAATATGCACCATGTTTGCCTACAAAAGTCAAGTCATATCACCAATTATTTTCAATGACAAATAGAGCATCTCATAATTGAGGACATATTGCCATCCTTTTCTTTCTTTTTTTATTTTTCTTTTATTTTAATTTGGCTGTCCAAGTTTTGGCTTAAATTGCTGACCTAACTCTCCTACGCATATCTAACTTCCATGTATATACTCATTGAGCTTCATTTTTGCACCGGCCTTATCAGTGTCTCAAGAGCAAAAGATGATGCTGGGTTACGTATGCCAATTGATAGGCCAAAGGCAAGTCCTTCGTTTTTCGCAAGGAAAATGATATCACTGCACATGGGAGAAAGTGTGGTCTGAAGGAACTTCAATTCCACCGGCATAATTATTTATGGGTAAATTACACAAAACTCTTCTGAGGTTTGTCATAATTACACTACGCCTCCCTTATCTTTAAAAATTACACTCCGCTCAAAAAGTAACATTTTTTCTTACGGTGTTAACGATGCAATGCAAAAAGACATAAATGCCCCTCAACAACGTTTTCTTGGAATTTGGCTAAAATATACAAAAACCCTAAACCTCCATTAGACCCAATGCCAGACCTCCCATCTGATGTAATCTCCGATATACTCGCTCGATTGCCAGTTAAGTCTCTTCTACGGTCCAGATGTGTTTCAAAGCCGTGGTGTGCTCTGATCGACAGCCCGAAGTTCATCAAGATGCATCTCAATCGGTCCATCAAAACTAGCTCCATTCTGCCCCTAATATTCGAAGGTAGAAGCACCCTTTACTTTGTACAACACGATTCACTGCAAAATGCCACTGAACTTGACACCCGATTTGAAAACTTAAACATCGTTGATGTATATGGTTCGTGCAATGGCTTAATTTTACTGTCGATGCGCAAAAGCACAATTGCCATGTTCAACCCGTCAACCCGAAGGGCATCTGAACCGCAAGATATGGGCATCTGAGAGGACCTCGCATCTGAACCGCAAGAACGGGTAAATTACACAAAAGTCATAGTAGCAACCTCTTCTATTTCTTACAGTAACAACCAGTCAACCTGTTCGCGGGGGTCGGAGAAGACCTTGTAGGCAGCGACAAGCTCATGGAAGGCGGCGGGGGAGGCGCCGAACTGGGCGAGCTTGTCCGGGTGGCGCTAGAGGGCAAGCCGGCGGTAGGCGGAGCGGATCTCATCGGCGATGCAATCGCCGCCAAGCCCCAGCACCTTGTATTGGCACCACTTCCCTAGCAACGCCATGTTATACGGCGTTTAGGGTTTGTTTAGGAATGGACCCTTTGTAGAGTACTTGTATTTTTTTTTTGGGAGAATAGTATATGTATTTTCTGTTATAAAATGTTATAAAGGGGGGTATTTTGGGTATGAAAATTGCATAGAGGAGTGTGTCAGGGAATCTTGAAACGGAGTTGGACGGGCCGTTAAAAGTGTGTAGCTGTGTGTAATGCGGGTACAAACCTCGGGGGGCGGAGTGTAATTTTTAAAGATAGCGGTAGTGGAGTGTAGTTACGTATAACCTTAGGGGGTTTTCGTGTAATTTACCCATTATTTATTTGTCAATCAGCTTTAGCTTCATTATGGAATCACTTTATGTCACGTCTTTAGAGAAAAGAAGACAAGACATCAACTCACCTTGGATGGATCTTGAGAGCAATGAATTTGTAACAATTGTGATGTTATAAATATAAAAATTAAAGCATATTTTTGCAACAAAATGGTTTCACCATTGAATATCACAATAATAAGATGGGCTAATTACAGCTATGTCCCTGATGTTAGAGTGATATTACACTCAAGGACAATAGTTTGGACAAATTCCACTTCTGTCCGTTGACCAAACAGAATTGCAAAAACCCTAACAATTTTAATGAAAAGACCTTATTGCCCCTGAGTTGGAACCTTATTTTTTTTAATGCCATTACTTCAATTTTTTTTATTGCCCCTAATTTACTTTTTATTCTTCCTCTCCCCAAGCCCAGCACCCTCACCCCCCCTCGTCTGCCTCCCCCTTCCCCGTTCTATCGCCGCTTGTTTGGATCCTAGGTTAAAGTTGCATGACGTGGAGGTCTCGATATTAGAAATATCAAAACAAATGTGCTACATGGCAACAGACATGAGTAGGCTTATAAAGAAAGTGAGATCAAAGGGACAACGCTGTATGGATCGAGGACACTCTTCTTCCTAACCCCGGTTGGCACCTTGAGGCCGCTGGCCATTGAGCTAACTCGGCCACCATCTAGTGGAAAAGCTCAATGGAAGCAAGTATTCACGCCTTGTTGGGATGCCACGGGTGCCTGGCTTTGGAAGCTTGCTAACACTACAAAAAAAGTGATCTGTCGCGGCGTCCTATGCCGGCGTTCGCTCGATGCCGTTGCTGTATATGGACTACGCCGACGCCTCCACAATAACCGCCGTTATAGAGTCTACAGAAACGTTTAAGCCGACGGTCATATTTTTTGCGTTGCCATAGGTTATATTCACGCCCCAAAGTATGAGCGCCAAAATCTAGCGCCAAAATACTATCTACGCCGGCGCTCTAATTGTTTTAGCCGGCTCAATTGACTGTTGGCATAGAAAATCAACGTTTACTTCAATTTTTCTCCTTTTTTTTCTTTTAATCTATTGCACTGCACACGACTCTATGTTCTTTCTCTGTCTCTCACACGGCTCACCGCGACAGGTTCCCTCTCTCTCTCTCCCCCCCTCCCCTTCCCCTCATTCATCTCTCTTCTCCATTCTCCAATTCTCCATTAATCCGTCCAGGTTGAACATGCTTTGGGATTTCAGATTGAAGTCTCGAAGCTTCGATTCTTCCGGGATTGATCACATTTGGGATTCCATCTTCTCGGGTAGCTGTTATATAATCGATTGTTCCAATCATGTTTTGGAAAGCTTTATATGTTCTGATTCCGTTTTAGATTGAAGTCTCGCCGTCTCCGACAGCGCCACTCGCCGTCGCCGGCATCGCCACTCGCCGTCGCCGGTAGCTCCATTCGTCGTCGCCGCAGTTTCCGTTCCAGTGAATTTTCCTGGCTCAACTTTCAGTAACGGTATTAAGGCCGCGTTTTATGCAGTTTTCCTGGCACAACTTTCAGATACGGTTTTAGGTGCGCTTCTTGCCAGTCACGAGACGGAGGCCATTGCCTTGAGCTTTGTACTCTACTATCTTGCAGATCATCCGGATGTCTATGCCAAAGTACTGAAAGGTAATGCTTTCACTTCTATTGCTTCCTTTCATTATCTATTCACCTAGACATATAATGCCAACCCTGAAACTCGTGCAGCATGTGGGTAGTTTTTGTTGCAATAGCACACTTGAAACTCAAGAAGCAAAATTTTAGTCCTTTGACCAATGAAAGACAAAGGAAATATAAAGAAAAGTACCCTTTGGACTGTCAACTTCTTCTTTTGCGTTATTATTACTAGGAAATGCTGTATATGGCTATGCTGTGAGAGACTGTGGCATAGCAGTTGATTAATTAACATAGCAGAGATCAGGCTAAGTGTTGTTATTGAACAATAGAACAACTGGAAGTTGCAAATTCAATTGAAGATATTTGTTAGTGTTATTAAATTTTCAATGTCAACTTAGATGATTTAGCACAAGTTTTATGTAGTTAGGTTTTCATTGTGCATGTGTATTTATAGTTTTTGGATGCTAAACTCAGCATCTATAATATGAATTGAAATTGCTTGGGTTAGGTTTTCTCAGAGATGATTGAATTTACTGCTCCAATGATACTAGTACTAGTTAGCGACTATGGTATTTGATTACATTATGCTTTGTTAGAGTTTCATTTATGAGAATGAGTTTCAAGTACAGTGAACTTGGATATTTGTTCTTGTACAACCGAAAGAAAACAATCGAAATAAAATTAAGTCATTGCCAAGAAAAAAATTAGTCTCAGCTCCTTGGACCTTACTAGTACTATTTCCGTATGTTGTACTTTTTTGTTTGAGTTATCTTTAAACTCATGTAAATACGCATATACATAAAAGAAAGAAATTGGATACTCGAGCAACTAGTACAAGCTACTTGATCCTAGGTCATTACCAAGCTCACGTCACATCTCTTTTTGTTTTTTTTTTTCTTGAAGAAGGAAACATGGATAAAGAGTGGATGTGTCACTCAAGGGAATCCGAGACTTACGTTGTTGGCGTAGATATGTTTCTGAATTTTGCATTTAGGAATGTGGTTACAAGGTGGGGGGAGATATTATGTCCATGTAGGGACTGTGTGAATGGCATGTTTCAATCCCGTATTGCGTGTAGAGATCACTTGATTATTAGGGGATTTATGCCTAACTACACAGTTTGGAGGGTTCATGGGGAAGCTTTGGCCTCTTCTTCTGTTCAAAATGAGAATGATAACGAACCTGAAGTGGCTGGTGCTGGTATGCATGGAATGGTCAATGACATTTTTGTGAGTCGTCCGGGAGACCCAAGTGTCCAAGTTGCAAATTTCTAGAAGTACATGAATGATGCAGAACAACCATTGTATCCGGAGTGCAAGACCGAGACTAAACTATCATTTATTGTTTGGCTTTTCAACTTGAAGTGTGTGAGCAAGTGGACTGACAAGTCTTTTAATTTGTTACTCGGGAAGTTAAAGCAGATCCTTCCTGACGGTGAGACACTGCCGGCTAACTTGTATGAAACTAAAAAGATGATTGGAGATTTGGGGTTTAGTTACGAGAAGATCGATGCATGTCCAAATGATTGCATGTTGTACTAGAAAGAGGATAGCAAATTAGATTTGTGTAAAGTATGTAATTAGTCCAGGTGGAAGACAGTCCGAGGTGAGGCGCGGACTGAAAATCTGCAATCGTCTACTGGGGGAAACAAAGTTGCTGTGAAGCAATTGCGTTATTTCCCCGTAAAACCAAGGTTGCAAAGGTTATTCATGTCACCACAGACGGCTAAGTCGATGACATGGTTTCATGATAAACGCCGCAAAGACGGGGTGTTGCGTCATCCGGCTGATTTGAAAGCTTGGGAGAATTTTGATAATTTACACCCTGCATTTGCTTTGGATCCTCGCAACGTTTTTCATACTTTTTTTTTCTTTATTGTTTGGATTAAGTTTAAATTCAGGCTTAAATGCTTTAATCCAACTGGATACTTATCCAGTCTTTTGCATGCCTGCTATTTAGATTATGCAAATACTTTGATCTATATCCTTAGAAATGTTTTCTTGTAACAATTGGTTGTACAGTCTCCCTATGGTTTGTCGGCGCCGGAACCAACGCCAGGAGGTGGCTGGGTGCAGCAATAGGGGGATGCCGCCCATATAGACTTCACTTGGTGATGCAGATGACAAGCGTGATATCGAGATGAACACTGAGACCATGGATGTTGAAGAGGCTAATCCTGAGATTGTTGTACCAACTGAAGGATTAACCAACCAAGGGGGGTCCACTTCTGGTTAGTTCATGATAAATATGTTGTTTATTGACCAAGGGCATCTCTTATTTGTTGTTTCTTCACTTACTTAAATGACACAGCATTTGCAATTCAAAAGTTCTGAGTGGCACTGACAGTGGATTACTTATTTAATATGTTTTATTTCTTTCATTGTTACCAATTGCTGTACACATGCCTATACTGAAAGGAAAGAGGAAAAGGTAATGCACTGAATTGAGCTGGAAAAGTACTGAATGCTATATACGAAAAACAAATTCATACCACTTCAAAACTTACTATTTATCTAGAAAACAATATCAAAGACAACAGAAAAGTATAGTATTGAAAACTACAGTAATGTGTTCTAAGACAAAGGGATAGATCCCTACATTATACATTGATACATTAAAAAAAGTGTTTTATTAGTTACTTGCTAGAAACTAGATCTACAGAGCAACAAGACTAGTCTGTGACTTTGGTGAGCCATGGAAAAACTAAAATGACATAAGTTGCTATGAGTCTTATATAAAATGACATAAGTTACTATGGTTGGACACTTTAACATTGACAGAAATTGCAGTAGAAGAACTAGTCATTAACTGTACTGTCAAGGATCCTTAACCATGAGCTCTAGGTGAAGATTGATTAAAGAAGTTAGGGTAACTTCTTTAATCAGCAAAGTTGTCGCTTCTGACCTTTGTTTCACTATGATCAGTACCTATACCCCATCCGTCGGTAGCTTAAAATGCCCCGCCTAAGTACTGATCCGCAGAAATTGCACATTTGCCCCGCCTAAGTACTGAGAAAATGTTAGTGTTTGGTCATCCTGCATGGCAGCAAATAATTGCATGTTATTTGTGGAAATCTCCATGTCTCTAAGTCAATTCCCCTTCATTTGCAAAAGCTTTCTTCTAAGACCAATGTTGACATTCAACTCCGACCTTTCAGAGGGAGCTAGTAAAACCTTGACATTTCAGACCTTTCATCTAGAATGATATTGAAATCACGAAATACGCCACCTTGATTTCCCCAGCAAAATTTGAAAGAAGAAAGACTACCTCTTTTTGTTTTTTCGTCATCTCACTCTATGGTTGACTTGTTTATCTGAAATGATTGGGGGCACTAATACCACGAGTCATCCCTTGTATAACAAGGTCATGAACACAGGCGTCATTATGCCATAAAAGGTTGAAGGTGTCCTGAATGGCATCGTGAAATGGCTTGCTTCACATATGGCCAACTCTTTTCTCACACAGTTGGGAATTTAGCATGGTTGAATGTTGCATATGTAGGATTTTCAACCCATTAAAATTCTTTTAGGCTAAGACTCATCAAATCTATTTGGCAGAGTTGTAAAGTGTGCCGGTCCGAGAGGCCACATACTGAATTTGGGACATGGTGTTCTTGTTGGGACACCGGAGGAAGCTGTCACTCATTTCTTTGATGTCGCAAGAAGCTTGAAATTTGATACATTTCCTGAAGATCATACCAAAAAGGAGTCTCAATTGGTAGTTTGAAGAATATTTGGCGAAGTTATAGCCCTTCGTTTCTTCTTTTTGGTACAATAGACTCTTAGTTTACAGTTCTGACTTAAATACCACAGCACACAATTCAGCCTTTGCATTATCGAGGGGCCAATGAAGCTCCAAGGTTCTTAACGTGCGTGGTGAGCAATCAGCTTTGTGCAATTTTGTTATTAAAGAGGTGGTCGATGAATCAATCATTTTGCATTTGCTAATGAATGTCTATTTTCTACTTGTTAGTACTTTTTGCATACAACTGTGAGCATGTACACTTTCACAATATGCATTGGTATGATCCATACTCCATGCATTTGCACACTAGTTCTTTTAATGCTTAGTGGTATCTCATGTAACTGCTCCGTGCATGGGATTAATGCACAGAATTATCACTTCAATCAGTGCAACCATGATTTATCCGTACGTGCACTTAGCTTTCTTCGTTGGTGCAAAACCATGGCTGTGTAAACTTTTTCCAACGAACCTTTTTCTGTGTTTCACTTCTCTTCCTTAACTGCTGTTCACTCACTTTTGGTGTTACTTAGTATGTAGTTTGGTAAAATGGTAGTAACAACAGCTTGAAGAAGGGTTGCACCTAACAGCATTTGAAGTCTTAAAGTACGTAAGTTTGTCTAGTGTGTGTTGTTTCAGGTAGTAGGTCTTCAAAGAAACGGGGGCCAACAATGGGAAAGAAGACATGGGCAAGGGAAACACATGTCCACGTTGGATATGATGATGATGGATGTTGGATCACTGGAGCAAATGACGAGCTTGGTTTTTTTGTTGGGTGTGTGGCGCGTGTGTCCAACCTTTTACCAATCGATTACCAAGACTGGAATACACTACCTCAGAAGTACAAGGATTCCGCTTGGTCAGAGATTAAGGTATAAGATTCTTTAAGCATGTTACAAGATTCTTAGATTCACTTGTTGTTGAGATTACATTTTCTTCTGAGACTGATCGAAACAAGAGTGAGCGAATCACTTTTAAGCTAGCCAGCGACCTTTCTAAACGAACGTTTGATCTGCACAGCAAGGTTACAGCGTTTTGCTTTATTGGTTAAGACACTGACCCTGTGATCTAATCAAAGGTGCAAAAGGCAAATTCAGAGTTGTACAAGAAACAGAAAACAACAGAAGAGGTTCTTTTCGAGTTTTTATTGGATGATCTTCATGACGGAAGATCATAATTTTGGTGCAGTCCATAATTTTGGTAGCAATGCACAGAAAACAGAGAGAACAGAAATGAACATGGAGCTTAACCTTTTCATAAATCCCATCGTCTAAACTTCTTGGTTGCAAGGCCGAGAAAACATAGAAATAAAGGAGTTAACAAGAGAGAAACAAGATTTTGGTTTTTCAGTGGCTGATCTCTAGGCTTTGGTCTTGCTTTAATCATGCCAAGTCTTTCTTCATATGGTAATTGGTGTTCTACTTTGTTCTTGCTTGCAGAAAAGATTCACCACAGATCATCCGCTTGCAAAGGAGGCTATCATGACTAGCCTTAACAAGAAGTGGAGGGAGTGGAAATGTAAAGTGAAGAATGAATATTTCAATCCAAATGACATTGCAGGATCCCAGAGGAAAATTACCAAAGAGACTAGGGTTGATAAGGACCAGTGGAACACCTTGGTTACTTATTGGCAGGATGATGGCGTGCAGGTATATTCTTGCCAACTTATACATATCGTTATACCAATGGAACTGAGGCCAATAATTAGAGATAGAGAAAACCATCTATGCTAGCTTCATTAAAACTGCTTCTTGTAACTAAACTACCTGAGTACATTAGTTAAGTAAGGTGTACTCAACCTTAGGTCATATGTTAGTTATATATGTACTAATTGTGATACTTATGTTCTAGAAAGAGGCAGAAGATAACCGCTTGCATGCATTGGGGCAGAAGTATCCACACACCTTAGGCCGCAAATCAACCGCAAAGAAGAGGCGGGAACATGTAACATACTTCCATTCTCATATGACATATTTAATATCTATAACTACATTGACAAATTTGCTGCGTATATACCTTATATTGTGTTCGTTTTGTTAGTTTGAGAAGTATAAAGTCACACCAACTAAAGCTACCATGTGGATAGAGTCTCGAAGACAAAATGAGAAAAATGGAGGCGGCTTCATTCCCCAGGCTCGTAGTAAAATCGTAAGTAATGCTATGTTGGTAATTTGTTGCATAGGTGTGAATCCTTTGGCTTAAGTCCTTTGTTGGTCATTTTTTCACCTTGTTCTAGGTTAGCATGCATAATGTGGAACAAGGACTGTGATGGTCAGTTTAGGTGGACACCTTGTGTTATATATGTTTACCCAACTGATTTATATGAACTTGTAGGCTGAAATCCAAAGACTCCAACAAGCCTCACCATCCGAAGATGGCACCGGTGAAGTTGATATACTTTCCGAAGTTTTGGGCAAAGAGCGACATGGTAGAGTTAGGGTGATGGGTTGGATGGCGACTCGTGCGAACACATTGGCCTCTCGTCAACATGCAAACAATGAACAAGTGCAACAAATGGCCGAGGAAATCACTTCTCTTAAAACACAATTGCAAAAGATGGATGAAGTCAAGGCAAAAATGGCTAAATTGGAAGACGTTATTAATCAACTCATGCATCAGAGTCAAGGACAGCCGTAGTTCTCTAGCTCTCGGGTAATTTTTTGCAAAATCTAACTTGTAACTTCCTTTTAGCTTGATGATCAGTTGGTAGCTTATTTGGATGTTGTGCTCTAATGCAGCCTAAGTGTTAGATATGATAGCTATAACAAACTTTACATTAACTTGAGTTGGTTAAATGGTTGGTGAAGATGCTGTTTGCAAACCAAAAAAGACCATGTATTAACGTTGATGGGCGCTTGTCGTTGGGGAATGGTTGCAGTCATTTTATTGTACCAATTGAAAATTAAGTGTGTTAACCAAGTCAGTCATTGCTTAGAAAATAAATACATGTTGGTGAGGTTAGAAAACTTAATTTAGTGCACTCAGCATTAGTTCTCCTTTATTTCAGTGCCAAACATGTAGTTGTAAATGCATTACTAAATAAGAATGGCATGTTTGTCAGTGAATGTCCACGTTTGGTTAGGTTTAGTGTATGTAGTGTTTGGCGTTGAAGTATATATATGTCTGAAATCCATGATAGTAAATCATTCTTTTTGGACTCATGGTGATGGTAGGAGTATATATATGTCTGCCAATTGCTCGTACATTTGCTTGTACACAGCTTAGCCTTGTGAAGTTTGGTCTATGTAGGTGTAAAGTTTATAGTAATAACAGTTTCCTTTCCAGCTATATACTATAGTTTCTCTTGATATCATGTCTTTTGTTTATCATTTAACATGTGTAACCTCTGTATCAGGTTATTGCCAAGGTGAATGGAAATGGATTATTCTCGATCTTGGTGGTTAATTTTGATCATGTGCATGGACGGTTACCGGGTTGATTTGGAAATGTGCATGAGTATTTACTAGGTTTTGTACAGACTCATGAAAAAGTCTCTGACTTCGCTTTTTCTTTCTAGACAAACATGTGTTATTGTTTAGGATTTGAATAGATTGCGGTTGTTTTGTGACCAATCAAGTCCTAATTTAGATTGAACTTGCATATAGTTTTCACTAGCTATATGGTATGAATATATGAAGAAAAGCAAGAAACAGATCATATTTATATACAGGGAGTTGGGAATGTTGGTAGTGTCTACCATTTTGCTCTCCTTTTCTTTTAGGTGACAACTTATGGAGGCGGTACGTATTGTCGGCATAAGTGAATTATTTTTTTAAAAAAATCTAAAACAAGCCTATGCCAGCGGTCGTACCTGTTGCCATAAGTTCATACATTCAAAGAAAATAAATGCAAAAGGAAACCTATAACGACGCATGAGACCGATGACATAGGTTTAATTATTTGGCAAATTAATAAAATAAAAATGATACCTACGACGACGGTTTGTTAACGCTGGCTTTCCTATTTTATTCAAAAATGTGAGAAATTAATATTTTACCTATGCCGGCGCCCGTAGCCGTCGACATAGGTTCAAACCGCTGCCATTAGTAACATTAGAAGGCGGATAAGGGAGCAATTTTAGAGGCGGCCGGCCGCTGGTATAGACCCCTTTTAGCGTCGGCATAAGTCTACCGAAACGCGAGTAAAGGCAGCGGTCGCCTAGCGCCGCGAAATCCTATAGCGGCGGTTTTTCCACTTCTCGCGGCGCTATGAGGCCGCTGGCGTAGAACTTTTTTCTTGTAGTGATAGGAACCATTAACGTATAACGGATAAACCAAAAGTTGAAAGTCAACCAAAGAATCATTCTATCATACCAAACACAATACATGCACAGAGAGGGATTGAGAAAAAACACCGTCAAGGTGGCCTTTGAAGGATGCCAAATTTGAAGAAAGCATGGGTTTGAAGATCAGTTGTTTATTGAAGCTGAAAACTATAAATCTTGTGTGCCAAGTTTTATATTGTTAACTACAGAATTTGTAAGGTCTGCAAGAATGTTTTCCCCATATATTTACCGACTAGAGCTTTGAAGAATTGAGGTGTTCTGATCTATGATGAAACGCCACGAAACTGTATTGGTGAGCATATTGTTTGGCTTTTTTGTTTCTGTAAAGATAATTTGGTCGCCAAACTTGCACTCTAAAGATCTGGTTTGCAATTTAAACCTTCCATTTGCCCCAAAACATTATTTGTAATCTGGTTTTAACAGTGCGTATATAGTTTTTCCATATAGAAGTACTGCAGAAATTATAGCAGAGCCAATGTTGGTCACTCAAGGTCCGTATTTCTTCTTCACACTCTAGAGGCAATGCAGTTTTGTCATCTTTTTTGTGACACCTCTAGCGACATTTATTTTGATTTGATCTCAAGAAATACATTCAATAAGAACTTCGACTACACCTTTGAACCTGACTTAATCCAAATATTTAAATACTGTTTACAGCAAACATAAAGGTTCAGGATGATTCAACTGAAGCCTTTGGTAAAACACTCAAATTGGAGTATTTTGCAGCAGAGCTTGATCCTTGTCTTATTTCACTAGACCGTTATATGTTGTCGTTTATATTTTGCGGCAGAGCTTGATCCTCATCATATCTTATGTATCAATATAACCACATGCACCCGTCAATTTATAACAGAGACAAACATGTCGTAGGTATTCATATAACCTTATGCACCATCAGATTATAATAGGTCCCTCTTCTACCCTTCAATCAAAATAGGTCCCTCTGTTTTTTGGAGGGACCAAGGATGTTTTTACGAATATAAATTAATTGTCGCTGTAGAAAACCGACGAATACCTTTAAATGAAACTATTTTTACCTTAAATATGTCATGTAAAAGAATGGTGATTTGCCATACATCATTCCGTCACTTCTTGACTGTAACTTATGAGATGTGCCAAGATGGCTACACGTCTATAAATAAGTTCCTTCATCTGTTGCCAAGATCACCCAAAAGCTAGTGAGCAAAAGACTGTTTTAATATCCTCCTTCTTTATTGAAAGATAATATTGAGTGGGGTGTACAAGGGGTATCTAGTAAGATAAGAGTCTCGGATTTTTTTTGATTAAAATCTAGACCATTCATTTATACTTGTTTCGATATTCTCATATTACGGATAAGTTTGCACACCCCATCGAGGTAGACAAATTACAGCCGAATCACGTTAAATCTTGTGTCCATAATTTTTACACTTATCTTTTTTATTTCACAGTTCTCGTAATTATTCTTTTTCAAAATATAATAATATTTTTGTTGCATCTGCGAGAGCAAGACTAACAAAATGCTCCATATATCCCGTTGAGGAGACATAAAAGGAAACGCAAAAAATGGAAGATTGTTGTAGGATATGATATGGGAGTTCGACCTTCATCCGAATCTACGTTGTTGAAAACCGTATAATAAAAACTATCTGTCTTGGTGTTCGAACCAACAAATATCAAATTTTTTTTCAGTAGAGACATTTCTTTAATTAAATGCCACTTAGTGGCATTTAATTTAATTAATATTTGTGAAAAGGAGATAATGAAACATTCAAACCAGGAAATGGAAGAAACCAAATTCTGAAAATATGTCCTAATTGATAAGAGATAAGTGTGGTTGGTTACTTATTAGTGGGTGATTGTTTTCTAAGTAGGTAGTTATTTTGTAAGCGGGTAGTTTTTCTTTTAGGATCCGTTTGGAACCAATTCTTTTAGGATTTGGATTTCAGATTTGGAATTGGATTTGGAATTCAATTCACTTTTTTTTTGGAACGAAAGGGAATTCAAATCACGGAATTCCAATTTTGTGTTTGGAGAACAGAGGAAATGGAAAAGTAATAAATTTTTAGACAATTATATCCTTAACTTACGATGAAAAATAAATTACGATAAGTGGTTTCAAGTGGGCTAGTGCCACCACATGGTGGTGGTGGTGGTGGCAGCACTGCATGGGGTAGCAACATCGACAATGGAAGTGGTGGGGTGGTCAAGTGATGGTAATGATGGTAGTGGTGGTCATCCACTGACGCCAATAGTGATGCCGGTGGTAGTAGTAGTGACGGTGGTGGCAACAGTGATGATGGCGGCGGTGACGGTAATGATGTTGACGGCGGTGGTGGCAATAGTGGTGGTGGCGATGGTGATGGTGGTGTTAGCGGCAATAGTGGTGGTGGCAATAGTGGTGATGATGTGGTTGTGGCAGTAGTACTGGCGACTGTGGTGGTGGTGGCATTATTGATGGCTATGGTGGCAGTGGCTGTGGCGGCGACAGTTGTGGTGGCAGTTGTGGTAGTGGCGATGGTGGCAATAGTGGTGGCGGTGGTGGTGGCAGTACTGGCGGCGGTGGCTGTGGCTGTAGTGGTGGGGGATGCAGTGGCGGTGGTGGTGGCAGTACTGGTGGCGACGGTGGTAGTTGTGGCATTACTGGCCGTAGTGGTGGCGGTGGTGGTGAAGGATGTAGTGACGGTGGTGGTGGTGGCGGCGGTAGTGTTAGCTGTGGTTGTGGTGGCAGCGATAGTGGTAGTGGTGGTGGCGGTGGCGTGGTGGTAGTGGTGGTGGCGACGACGGTGGTGGTGGTGGCGACAGTACTAATGGTGCCGGTGGTGGTGGTAGTGACAGTAGTGGTGCCGGTGGTGGTAGTAAAAGTGGTGTGGCGGTAACGACAATGAAGATGGGGTGGTGGGTTCATTGTTGGAAAGATCCAGAAAAAGGGTAAGATAGGTAAATAATTAGTTTTAATTCAAGTAAATCGAAATCCCATGAAATCCGACCATTTTTCATCGGATTTCACACTATAGAAACAAATCCAGTCAAATCCCATCAAATCCAAATCCAATTCCTTTTTTTAATGTTCCAAACAACAAAATTTGAGGATTTGAAATGAAATCCCATCAATTCAAAAGTTGAAAATGTTGTGCTTTGCAAACATCTTCAGCATTAATCAAAAGTCTTTTTTTTTTCCGGTCTTTGTGGGCGCATTCCTTTTAAGTATTTCCATTTGATTAAAGTTTCCTGTTTTTAGTGAAGTCCTTAAACCTGAGGGGCAAAAAAGATCCCACCTTTTTAATTGATTGTGCCACGGGTGCAAAAATCGATTGTGAGTTGCCCACAACGAAAATATTGGCATGCCTGGTGGACACTTTTAATCAGAAAGTTGGTAATATAACTTAGCGCGTGCGACAATATGTTTCCAAGTAATTCCTTGGAATTTCAAGCCTGATTTAATAATTTAAGGGCCAATTTCTGGGTAAATTTGATGAAATGTCGTACTTCAGCATCATTATTACCTAGAAGTGTTGAACCACTTTCTCTTTTATTTGATATGAAGCCAACAGTGGCTGATATATTAGAATTTTGGGACGATGTAATGGACTGGATTAATGCAAACCATATCCAGCCTATTCTATCAACAATTTTGGTAGAAACCTCTCATGAGTTAAATAGGTTTGAAAACGATACTAAAACCTGGATGGGAGTAGATCATCCTTCTTTTTTAGAGGATGTGCAAGATGAATTGGAAGAATGTTGGGCTTTTAGTCACAGAGTTGGGTGGATGAGGAAAGAAGTTGAATTATTCATTTCCACATTTGTTTGGATTCAAAAGTTACAAGCCGATAGTTATTCTTTGGATATTAAAAATAAAATAATGCTAAACATGAGTGAGAGAAGACTGAATTTTGAAGATGGATGTAACCAATTAGTGTCACTAAAAATAACTCGACTACCTATCAAGAGGAGTCGTTTCACAATAGCCAACTTCAAATGTTATCTCGAGGCAATTCCAAGTAATTACTTATTGGTTAAATTGCGTGAAAAATGTGTACTGTGGGGAAATCATTTGAATTCATTAATGCAACTGGCCGAAACTTACACCAAAACTGGCGTAAGTATTTTTCATAAAACTAATATCGTGCAAAAAATGGCAGAAAAGTTTGAGCAACCATGTACGTTCTCATCTGGGATTGGTACATCAAAAGGAGATTTAATGGATATGGCTAGGGGGCAAGTTTGCAAGTCTATTATGGCTGAAAGCAAAAAAGAGTCATTTTCACGGCGTGTTTAGGGAGCCAACCATGGCTATCAATTCAAAATTCCCTACTGTTAGTGAGTTTGAAACTTTTGACACGATGAAATCTGATAAAAGACATGTATTTTGGGAGCCAATTGGTGTTACATTTTTTGGAGAAAGATACTCTATTTGGATTTGTGAAGCACGCCGAGGTATAGTATTAATTCAATGGTTATCCAGAACTATAAACTTAGTCAAATATTGTTTGTTTTATTTTTCTCCTTGCATGTTGAATTAAGAAATTCTCAATCAATTGGCTTGTTAGTAGCCATTTTATATGTTGATTTTGTTAGTGGCTTGGCCAAAAATGGTCATGGTTTGTTTAAGTAGCTTGGCCAACTGTGGTCAATGTTTGATTCAATTTATTGTGTTAAATCTCATATCAGTCAGAAAAAGTGACTAAGAATATCAATGTTGTCTTCACACTGGTATATGGAGAGCTAAAGCCAATCGATGACTAATCGATAGCGAAAATGCTTTTCACTTTAAAGAGTGCAAGTCTATCGATAATGACTGGTATTATCGATTGTGAATATTATCTTGCAAAATCAAGATGATGCCATTTAAGCCAATAGATGGATTAGCAATAGTGGAAAATGCAAGGCTATCAATAGTGAAAGGCTATTGATATGAAAAAATGCTTCCAGTTTGAAGAGTGCAATGCTATCGATAGTGAAAAGATGTTGCTTCTTAGTACACCCTGATGCCAAGGAAAGTGGGTTCATACCTACGTGGAGGTGCCACAAATGATGCAGTCCAGGTCAGCTACCAGATATACAAAGTGAGAGACAGTGAGGGTGGAGTAAGGGCAGAAAGCAAGGCTTCCCAGATAGGCCGTGAGGAGTGGCAGTGTTCTGGTGACAAGGCTTAGACGAACAGGGCCGACAGTCGACAGTCCAAGCTAGGGTCCAAGTCGGGGTCCAATGTCACGGTCCAACTTTATGTTCAAGATTATGTCAAATTGTGTTTCTCTCTCTGGAATCCAACAACTCTTGAGTTCTAGAATGAGAAAGTGATTTTGGTAGAATAAGCAAAAATCCTATAAATGAGGTCCAAAGTCCACTATTTATAGGCAAAGGTATGCATATGTCATCAATTGCCACATGCATCCCCTGGGAGTGGCACGTCACCAGGGGGTCTAAAATTACCAGTGCTCTATTGGACTCTCAGTTCTCGTATTCGCACTGCCTACCCCACACATCATTGTTTTACCTATCTATGAAGACTGACCGCACATCGTCGGCATGATCAGAATAAGCTCGTTGCCCTAGCCACCGGTCCAAGCTCTTACTGAATCCCGCAAGTGTGCGTCAAGAGACTCGAAAAGAATCTGACAGCGGTAAGGGAGACTCCTTGTGCCCAACTACCAGGCAGACTAGGCGCGATGCCCACCGAAGACCTCCTTCTGTCTCGGAGTGAACTGAGGGCATCCTGGGGGCGCTCTATGATCACCGGTAATGTGAGTGGACATGGTCACAGCTCAGACAAGCCTAGTGTCATGCAAGTCACCCCAGGCGGCGATCGCTTCTGTGGTAGCGAGCCTATCCCGCTGCGAAGGGTCCTCATGCCCGAGCACTACGAGTGGAGCCCTTCGAAATGCTACAGACTCCGGAAAGTGGGTCGAAGCATGTTCCACGTCCATAGCAGGGGTGCATGGTGTGGTGAATGAGAGTGATGTCCGGGGGCATGTAACATGATTGTGGCGCAAGGGTGAGGTGCCAAAGGAAAGAGACATGATTGCGGCGCATGGGCCCGGTTACCCCTATCTCGAGATAATACCTGGCGCATGGACACGGTGACGACTGTCGCAAGACAATACCTAGTACCGAGGGAACATGTCATGGAAGTGGCGCATGGACATGGCGACGACTGTCGCAAGACAATACCTAGTACCGAGGGAACATGTCATAGAAGTGGCACATGGGCGCGACAACGATCGTCGCAAGACAATACCTGGTGCTAGGGGCACATGTCATGGAAGTGCGCGTGGGCAGAAGCGACGGCTATCGAAGAGACGGCGCGTGGGTACGCGTTGAGTGTCCCAAAGTCGGGCGTAAGACGAGTGTGCATGTTGTATAGGAAAGGGGAATGCATGCAATCTCTGGTAATGATGAATTTGGAAGTGGTAGTACGCGTTTCCAGCGAAGGGTCCCTAGGGATGGCGGGCGACTTTGGGCGACAGCTGTCGTGAAGACGATGGTGGGAGTCCCGGGGACATGCGGCTCCTTAAAAAAAAGGGAAGACAGCTTAGGGAAGGCCTAAGGCCAACCCCTAAGGGGAAGGCCGAGGCCGACCCCTGAGGGAAGGCTGAGGCCGACCCATTGAGGGAGGCCTAGGCCAATCCCTTACGCCAAGGCACGCCATTGTTGGTGTTTTTGAAAGAAAGGTGTTGGGCGGTCGAGGTGCGACGAGCGCGTTTCCGTGACGCGTCGAAGTAAAAAAGATTGGCACTAAAATCGCGCGCAAAGCAAAGAATGGCGTGACTTGGGCGTGTGTATTTTGACCGGTTTGAAAAATTGACTGTTGATTGTGTCGACATGTCTAGCCAAACGGGACTCCCAGTGGGCCCTTAGGTGCGACCAAGATGGATTGGAAACACACCCCAATATTATCATGGCGCAGCTAAAGCCAATCAATGGCTTATCGATAGTAAAAATGCTTTCACTGAATATTGCAAGTCTATCGATAGTGAAAAATACTTTCTCTTTTAAAAATTTGACTCTTCGTAATTTTCAAGTATTCAATTGCTTGAGTTAGGGGGGTAATGTTTGTACCAACAAATATATTTTTTTTCACTAGTGACATTCCTTTAATTAAATGCCACAAAATGACATTAATTTTTACTAGTACTTGTGAAAAGGAGATAATGGAAGATTCAAACCAAAGAATTGTTCTGAAAGTGTGTCCCTATTGATAAGCGATAAGTGTAGTTAATTACTTATTAGTGGGCGATGGTTTTCTAAGTGGATACTTATTTGTAAGTGGGTAGTTTGTCTGTTAGTGGTAATTATTTTTTTATAAAGTCTATAGTAAATAATGGGTCATAGAATTGAAGGAGTAGGAACATCATTAACAAATTAGACAAATCACGACTTGACTTCAAGTCTTTTTTTCCTTCTTTTCTTCCTTCATGTTTAGATTGCTTTTCCTATCTATTGATTGAGATTCTAGTTTCCAGAATTAGAAATATTGTGCTTTGTAAACGTCTTCAGCATTAATCAAAAGTCTTTTCTTTGTTTTTGTGGGCGCGTTTCCTTTTAACTATTTCCATTTTATTAAAATTTTCTGTTTTTAGTAAAGTCCTCAAAGCCGAGGAGCAAAAAAAGGCTCACACTTTTAAACGAATGTGCCGTGGGTGCACCAATTGATTGTGAGTTTGCCCACAGGCGCAACACTTGTGTATTAATTTCCATAGTAATGGCTTGCAGCCTTTTCTCCGATACATACGAGTCCACATACATGCTACATAGATTGTTGTATTTCGCCAGATGGCCAGCAACTCCATCTGTCGCCGTAAGCTCAATCGTGGAACTTCTTCGACTGCTCGCCAAATTGTTGTTATGCATTTCGAGCATCCCTAGGTTCTAACTTTCAGATGGAAATGCTGTTTGGAACTCCCTGTGCAGTGACCCCCATGATGGCTCTATCCCCTCCCCGATGTACTCCTCATCTGGAGAGTGATTCGATAACATGTCCAATGCCGCCATTACTTTCGTAGCTTGAAGTTGCGAGGGGAAACATTTTAAGAGCGCCTCCTCCGGCCGTTCCTCAAAGCTCTTCAACTCTTCATCAGATGGATCTTCGGTAGGCATTTTAGTTCTAGCAATTGTAGGCCTATTTGGAAAATAACCCGCATACGCATATTGACCAAAGTTGACGGCTGCATGGTGGCCGGACGGTACCCATATCATAGTTGTGAGGATGCCGATTAGGTCTTCGGGGGTTTTGAGCAGCGGCCACCCTTCTTTTTTGTCTCCATGACCTACGGTTTGGATTTCGGTCCACCATGCTTGGAGCTCATGGTCAGATTCTATAAGGCTTGCTTCTGGGTAGTAATGGTTGACATAGTCACTAACCCATTCTTTAATGGCACCCCATAGGACTAAACCATCACTCGCAAAAGGGTAGTCTTCAATGGTTAGCTTTAACCCATGTGGTGCACTTGGATCTTCCACAGCCATTCCCCTAACAATCAGCGAACTTAAGAAATATTAGTCCCTCAGACTCTTCTGAAAAGACTAATTATTTTGGAGAAATTTATGCCCTTGCATATATTTTTCTCCATATCTCCCCGACTAGGGTAATGTGGCATCTTTTATTCACTAAAATATGATGTGCAAAGTGAAAATTCGGGTCAATACCACCACATCTAGTGGTTGAGTTCTGGGACCAATAGATTTTAGAAAAAAGTGAATTTATTCGAGTAGCAACCTTAACTTTTGATTGCTAAAGCTAAAAACAAAATATGACAGAGAGAAGCATTCTCACTAAAGATTCATACTTGCCTCTCCAAGCGCGATGAATTAAAGCTTATAATTTTCATCCTATAAGAGGCAAAAACATCTGTTTCTTTCTTTTCTTTTGTCTTTTCAATTCTGGTTTTAATACTGTAGTTAAAACGGTTGCCAGAATGTTCCTCCTAGGATTCAAAAATATTGGACATAAATAGAAAACCACTAGTGATTACTTTGCTAAAATATAGTTAAAAGTGTGGGTATGTCCATTATAAGATGTACTAGGGTTGCTGCAATGTGGAATAACATGTTTTACTTTCACCCACGTTCCAAAAGATCTTTATTCTCCTTTAGAATTCGTGCCTAGAAATGAAATGGCTAAGGATTAATAAGAAAATGAAAAAGTTATTAAACATCCTATATATGTATTTGTATATTTACGTGTATGTGTGCGCGCGTGTGTGTTCCAAAAGAAAGAAAGCACAACGAGAAAATCCAGCAAAAGAAATTGCTAGTTACAGACAAGTTACTACCTGCTTGTCAAGTCTGCAGGCAATGCCTGTAGATCAAAGCGCCATTGCTGGTCATAGGCAGCCGAGCTAAGCTCCATAGAGTACTTGCCAGGCGAGAAGGATGACTCGATGATTCCATCTGCATTAATGAGTGCTTCTCGCGCCAAAGCATTGATCTCCATCGTGTATCGCCGTGTGTCGCCAATGGGGATGTAAAAGTCTATAGATTGGGTGCATTACGCTAAGTTGTCGATTAGTAGCTATTATGTAAGGCTCCGTGGCACAATGAGTTCTTAGCCTGCAATTAGGGCACATAAAATCATTAGCAAGTAACAACAATGGCAATATACTATTTCTTTTTATATGTAATACTGCATATAATTACAGTCTCCTCGACCCATTACGGTCACTGACAAAGAAAGCGCACGCGCGCACACATACGCACCTAATTTTGCAGCTATGTGATAAATAATCATCAAAATGGTAAACATGTGGGGCTTTATCTTTTTTATTTTTTATTTTTATGAAAATTGGTTGGTGAAAAAGTTTAGGGAGCTAACAGGATTATGGAGCTTTGTTGACGATGAATTATTGACCATAGTGACAAGAAGTAGGCTATTACTTCAAATATCCCAACCTGAATAATATGAATCCAAGTAGGCTATTAAATTGCCACACTAATTAGCTACTTGTGGAGCTCTCACTATTTCTTTCCTCCTTCCTTTTGTTGCTCAGGAGAGAGTGAAAAGAGAAATGATTCTCTGGCTTGATTTTATTAATGCTAGAATGGTTACATATATATTGTACAAGGTTGCTACGATTAAGCTATCCTAAAATGAGTAAGTCAGCTATACAATCATGGGAAGGATTAAGCTATACAATCATGAAAAGGATTAAGCTATCCTAAAAGAGTAAGCCAACTAATTATGAAATCAAATGAAGAGGAATTTATGCATATTGACACCAAATTTCCTCCAATACTCCCCCTCAAGCTGGCACATGGAGATTGAAAATGCCCAGCTTGACAAGCAAATCATGAAAACGATCCCGTCCTAGTGCTTTGGTGAAGATATTAGCCAATTGGAATTGGGAGGATATGGACTTTGGGATGAGCACTTGAGACTGAATATGTTGACGAATAAAATGACAGTCAATCTCGATATGTTTTGTTCGCTCATGAAAAACCGGATTGGCGGCGATGTGAATAGCCGCTTGGTTATCGCAGAATAAGGAAACGGGCAAAGTACAAGAAACGTGAAGATCCTGTAGTAACCGAACCAGCTAAATGATCTCACTCGAAGTTGTAGCCATGGCTCTATACTCAGCTTCTGCGGAAGAACGAGAAACAACAGATTGTTTCTTAGACGTCCATGAAATAGGGGAAGACCCTAGAAATATAATATAACTCGTGGTAGATCGCCGTGTGGATGGGTAGCCAGCCCAGTCTGCATCACAATATGCACGAAGTGTCAAAGAACTATTTGCGGGAAGAAGAATCCCTTGACCAGGTGCCCCCTTTAAATATCGTAACACCTGAAGAACTGCATCAAGATGAGGCTGTCGAGGGACATGCATGAATTGGCTTAGGACATGAACTGCATAACTAATATCTGGACGTGTAATAGTAAGATAGAGCAATCTGCCAACTAATCGTCTATACTGATCGGGATCAGAACACATAGAACCAGCGTCAGGGGTGAGTTTGTGTTGCTGGTCCATAGACGTAGAGGATGGTTTGCTGCCCAATAGACCACTCTCAGACAGTATGTCAAGTACATATTTCCGCTGACTCAAAGAAACCCCAATAGTTGACCGAGCCACCTCAACGCCCAGAAAATACTTCAGCTTACCCAGGTCTTTTGTGTGAAATTTTTGATCCAAATACTATTTCAGTTGATGTATCCTAACAGGGTCTGTACCTGTGACCACAACATCATCAACATATATGAGAACAGCAAGAAAGGATGCACCTTGGTAAAATGTGAACAATGAGTAATCGGCATTTGACTGTTGAAACCCAATTGCAAGTAAGGATGTGGTGAACTTGTGAAACTAGTTTCGAGGAGCTTGCCGGAGACCATACAAGGACTTTGTAATCGACAAACACGATGCTCCCCCTTTCCAGCAAACCCCTGTGGGATTTTCATGTATACTTCCTCATGCAAATCACCATGAAGAAATGCGTTGTTAACATCCAGCTGGTATAAAGGCCAATTATGAATTGATGCAATTGCCAATAAGCATCTGACTGTGACTAACTTGGCTACCGGAGCGAATGTCTCGTGAAAGTCAATTCCTTCAATTTGGGTAGAGCCTTTGGCAACCAATCGAGCCTTGTACCGTTCTATGCTTCCATCAGGGTGATACTTGATTTTATAAACCCACTTGGAGTCAATTGCTTTCTTTCCGGGAGGCAATACAGCCAATGTCCAAGTTTTGTTAGCTTCCAATGCCGAGATTTCTTTAGCCATGGCCTCTCTCCAATTCTTGGATTTTACTGCTTGTGCAAATGATTTCGGCTCATCTACTGAAGAGATGGCCGCTAAGAATGCAACATGATCGTGAGAAAATTTTGTATATGAGAGACAATGAGATAAAGGATGTACCGTCGAATTGGCTGAAGGATTGGGTGAGCGCGGCGGAGCGATGGAAGGGGGCAAGACATAATCAAAATCGGACAGCTTGCTGGAAACCTTTCTCACACGTTTTGCCGGTATTGAGATCTCGCTGAGCGATGAATTTGATTCTGGGGTCGAGTTGTTGCCGTCCGAAGCCCCAGAAATAATCTTATTTGGATCGGATCCTTCAATAACCTCATTTGGTTCAGCCTGCTGCTCATTAGAATGTAGTTCAGGAATTGCACAATTGGATTCACTTGATGGGACAACAGTCTGTATAATGTCATCGGGCTTATTTTGTACCACATCAAGTGGGCTGTCCATGGTAGCATGAGGCCCAAAGACTGAATAATCGGGCTGCTGTGATTCATGAGGAACAACAAAAGGGTTGTGCCTAGCGAATGGATAGTTCTCTTCAAAGAACTGAACATCCAGAGAAGTGTAGATGTGTTTGTCTTCAAGATAAAAAATCCGGTACCCCTTTTTGCCATTCGGGTACCCTACAAACACTCTTGGTCGAGAACGAGATGCAAATTTGTCCCTTGGCTTACTATTCACGTGACCATAGCAAAGACAGCCAAAGCTTCTCAAGTGATCCTAATTAGGTAGTTTTCCAAGCAAAACTTCATAAGGTGATTTATTTTGTAAAATGGAGAGTGGCATACGGTTAACCAAATACGTAGCAGTTAAAACACATTCTCCCCAAAAATGAATAGGAAGGCTTGCCTGAAATCGTAATGCCCGCGCAACCTCTAACACATGGCGATGCTTCCGTTCCACCACCCCATTCTGCTGAAGAGTATCTGTGCAACTTGACTGTCGCTCCATCCCATTCTCATGATAGTATGTTAGTAATTCACTATGATCAAACTCCAAGCCGTTGTCAATTCTCAAAATCTTTACCTTGGAATTAAATTGTGTTTGCACCCATCAGAAAAAGTACAACAAATAATCCTTAGTTTCCGATTTAAACTTCATCAGGTATACCCAAGTAGTGCGACTAAAATCATCCACAATCGTCAAAAAATAATGACATCCAGAAAATGACTTAGTCTTATAGGGTCCCCAAATATCGCAATGAATCAAATCAAAAGCTTTCGCACTTTTATTTGAACGAACAGGAAAAGGAGCTCGTGTTTGTTTCGCCTTACAGCAAGCATCACAAACCCATTGCCCTTTACTGTCCGATGAAAAAGATAAACTTGGAATCAATGTGAGACGATTCATAGGTATGTGCCCCAATCGACGGTGCCATAAAGCTGCATCCCCTTCTGCATTAGCCATCAATGCCTTGCCTGCCCCCATTCGCTCCAAATAATATAAGCCATTTCGCTCTCTACCCGTTCCAATCGGCCTCATCGAGGGTAAGTCCTGTATAACACATGAGTCAGCCCAAAAGGTCAATGCACAATTTAAATCACAGGCTAACTAATAGTAAATTAAAACAAAATCCTTTTACACCCAGGACTTGTTCAAGTATCAATTCCTTGCTCAAGTTTATTCTGCCCAAAGCTTGCACAGGAATACTATCTCCATTAGGAATCTGTGCAGGAGGTATATGGGAATTTGGTACTGCCCCAAGTAAAGAATCTAGGTCACAAGTTATGTGATTTGTGGCACCCGTGTCAATTATCTAAGGTATCCTTTCCTTACCAGCAAAGTTGGCCGTCAGGTTTTGTGTAGATCCAGTAGTAACGCTGTTCCCACCCAAGAGTGCGATCAACTGCTGGTGTTGCGCAGCTGTCAGCCCTGGTGTTGGTGATTGTTTCTGAATGTCTGGAATACTGACCGTGGCTGCTAGAGCGGCGCCAACGCCAGTGTGTGGCGCATTCGCAGATCCTCCAAATCGCGCATCAGTGAGATGGGTATCCCACAAGTTTCTAGCAAGTTTCCTTGGTGTGACTCAGTTTGTTGCAGTGGTTGCAACGCTGCTGCTGTTCACCATTGTCATGGCCTCTTGTCTTCTTCCCTTTTGCTAATAATGTTGTCGTTTTTATCATTGGTGTGCGAGACGCTGCTACCAATTTTTGTTTTTCTTCTTGTGCAGCTATAGCATAGGATCGACCAAGAGTGGGTAGAAGATCCACTCAGAATTTGTGAATGAACAGTTGTGAAAGTATCATCTAGACTCATCAAAAAATCATATACTTTATCTGCCTCCCTCATCGACTGCATTTTTCTTGCTGCTCCACAAGTACAACCGCATGAGCAAATTGGAATTGGATTTAGGGCTTGCAATTCACCCCAAACCCCCTTCAATTTTCCATAGTATGTAGAAATAGGCGCCTTTTCTTGTTGCAAGAGCGCAATATTTCGCTTTAATTCATATATTCTTGGTGCAATTCCTTGAGTGAATCGCTCATGGAGATCTGCCCATAACTCACTGGCTGTTTCAGTATGGGCTGCACTGCTTTGGATCTCCTTGGCTAGAGAATTTGTAAGCCAAGACAGAACTATGGCGTTGCATTTCACCCATGGCTGAAAGTCTTGGGAGTTGACGTTCGGCTTGGTGACGGAATTGTCAATGAACCCCACTTTGTTTTTCGATTCAAGTGCGGTCATCATGTTTCTTCTCCAGGTAAAGTAGTTCTCTCCATTTTCTGTCAATGGATGCGTCACGAACACTAGGCCTGGATGATCGAAGGGATGAAGGTAGTATGGTGAATCGACCTCTATTGCTTTGCCAAAGCCAGCAACTACGTTTCCCATACCAACCTGATCATCATGCTCTCGTGCCATGGCTGAAATCAAAAGAAGAGGAAAAGAAAACTGAGTTGCGCAAGGTTACTGTAACCTTGCTCTGATACCATGAAAAGAGAAATGATTCTCTGGCTTGATTTTATTAATGCTAGAATGGTTACATATATATAGTACAAGGTTGCTACGATCAAGCTATCCTAAAATGAGTAAGTCAACTATACAATCATGGGAAGGATTAAGCTATACAATCATGGAAAGGATTAAGCTATCCTAAAAGAGTAAGTCAACTAATTATGAAATCAAATGAAGAGGAATTTATGCAAATTGCCACCAAATTTCCTCCAATAGAGAGGAAACCTACCAGTGACTAACTAGCTGGTGATAACCAGAGTCATGGGCAAGAACATGAGCCTTATATCCAGATTAGTCTTGCAAGAGTAGGGAACAACAGTATTGGAAACGGCTGCTAACACAAAGTAGATTGAATAGCTGGACTTGTGAAACCATTGGGTATAGAACTGCAGATCAAAAGATTATCGCTTCCCTTGGGATCAATGTTCATCGGTAGAAAACTTCAAAACTTCAAATAATTAAGTTTTCATTGAGAACTCAACTGTATAAGATGTATTTGAAAGAGTGGACTCACCTATCAGTCACCTTTGTTCCAATCTAAAAAAATCTATGGCTGGTTAGATTACAGGAAGAAAGGAGTCCTTGCACAGCCTTTGAATTCACGTGCAATGAATTAGTCAATTGTGCATGTAGCACCCACTGCAAAAATGTGTAAAACGTTGGCAGCTTAAGTTCCTTGGTGACTGGTCCCTGGTGGCCACACCCCAAGATTTTTAATTGGGGCCTCGTTTAAGATTCTTCTTACACCAGCGGTCCTTGGTGGGACATCTCTTAATTTTGGTTTTCATATTGATTCTAGTAAGAGACTACAATCCTTTTAAACTAGTGAACGTGTCAGGTCAAGCTCGGGTGTTTAGAAGGTATAGTAACTTGAAATTTTTTGCACAGTGACTCATTTGAAATTAAAGGTACTTGTGCGCTCACAGAGGAATAAATTTGGCTGCTAACTCGGCGGTTAAAATAATTTTCTTCCTACTCCCTATATAGTAACAATCAATCGTTTCTAAATATTTTTAGTAACTTTCATTTAATGACGCTAAAAAGTACTGATAATTGTCACTGATAGCATTAGAAGAAAAGCAACTAAAAAAATTTAGCGATTGTTCATTATCACTAATACGAGATTAGAGGAATATTTCTACGACCCGAATCGGAGCCAAAGTTTATTCCTCGTAAAACTCACACTATCTCATGCCATTAATGTTTGTATAGAGCACAACTGTACCCAATGATATACTTGGACTATTAATTGCCCATAAAGCATCAGCCGATTTTTAGATCGTACGAATCTAATGAAAAAATATTTGAGGAAAGCAATTGGATGGTTTCATTTTTGTCTCTTCTCTCATCTCAATGATACGTTTTCATTATCACTTGGTAATGCTATTCTACGTAGAGAAATTCAGCTAACCCAATTGGATGGTTTCATTTTTGGTCTTTTCCAATGCAATCGTGGTATGGACCATAAGTACACAATTGTATGCTGGCTAATTGTGGTCCTGGTTTGAACCTTGAGGACAACCCGTGATACCCAGCTCGGTAGGACAATGCCAAGACTTGCATTAATTCTACAAGACATGCACTAATTCAAGACCCAGATATAAAATTCTAGGTCTTGACATATGCAGGTGGATGGCTGTTTTTGCCACAACTACTTTTACCATATAAAATTCTGTATTATACGAAAGTGACTAGCATAACAAATGCCAAACGAGCTCTTGGACTCGTTCATTTATCAAAAACTAGTTGTAGAGTATGTGAATATTCTCTTATTAAACTAAGACAGACAATGTTCTTTTGTATTGGGACATAAAATACGAACAAAACCAATTCACATCATAAAGTTAAAAGACATAAACAAGACTTTCAGTTCATAACTTCCATAAAGGAACTTATTATCTATGCTAAAGTTTCAGAAGTTGGAATGAAACATCCACGGTTGTAACCTGTTTTCTTTTCGAAAACAAGTTCATTATCTTCGACATATATTGTAGGCTATTCTGGTAGTTGAACTTCTAGAAATCATAAGCTCCGGACTTCGTATCAATCTCCTTAGAGCTTTTTTCGCTTAAAGGAGAAAACTCCAAGACTGTTCAAAATGATTATATATGAAGCATGAATTTTGATAGATTCAAGAGAAGAATTTATGAGTTAATTTGAAATTCGTTGTCCAGATATTTAAAAGTTACAAGCTGCCCAAATTTCAAATAACATTCCTCCATCAGTAGAGATGTCAAAAGGGCCGGGCTAGCCCGACCCAGCCCTAAAACGGCCGGGCTAGCCTAGCCCTCATGGTGAACAGTGACGGCCCTCGTCCTTAGGACCAAGGGTCAAGGCCAGGCCGAATTATTTTGGAAAAAAGCACAACTCAGCCCGGCACTAAAAAAGCCCGGCTCAGGCCCAATCCAAGCCCGAAAATGGCCCGGCCCTAAAAAGCCCAGATCTGGCCCATTCTTTTGGCCCGGTCCAAAAAGCCCGGGTCTGGCCCTCATCTAGCTTGGTTCAGGTCTAGCCCAAAAAAAATGGGTCAGATTCTTCCCTTCAACGGCTAGAAGTTCCGAAAATTCAATTTTTACCCCCAACAGCTATATAACGGCTAGTTTGGGGGGGTATTTTCGTCCAACAAGGTTCCAACAACTATTTTATTCACTTTTACATTTTACTCTCCCCAACAACTAGAAACGGCTAGTTTTCAGGAGTATTTTTGTCTTTTGTGAACTTAAAAAAATTATAAATTCACCCCCTTTTCTTTCTGTTTTTCACACCAATCTTTTCACTCTCTCTTATCTAAATTCTACAAGTTTTCCTACCATTCTTATTTGTTACTAAGTTCTAACTCTCTCCGATTTTCAATTACAAGTATTATTTATTACTTTTATTATTTTCTATTTAATTACTCTTACTAATTTTATTTTTCATTCTTGTCAAACAATTTTAGTGTTAAATATGTCAAGATTATTTAGATCACGTAGCTAAAAATGTCCAGCTCCACAAGCACCAGAATTTCAAAATCTGCCAATAATGGGTATAGATACCCCATCCAATTTTTAGTTTAATAACCAAAACACTCTAGAATTTGAATATACACTTTCACAAGATACCCAACATTTTAGTCAAGAATGCAGCTCGGTTGGGGACACTACTACTCCGAGGCAAAAAGAATTCCTAACGAGGGGTGATCGTGATGATGGCCTCTAGTCCACTAGAAGTCCAAAAGGGGAAAAAGAAGGGAAAAAAAAGGAAAGTTCAGTAGTGGAATCATTTTGACGAGATTACAGTTTATGGCGCTGGAAAAGCTCAATGTAAGTGTTGTGGAAAATTATTTACGTGTGTTAGTGGTAATGACATCTTAATAGGCATTACCTCAAACGCAGTAACCTTTTGATGATAAGTTGTTTATTTATAATCAGCAAGACCAAAGAGACGATCTTACTGAATTTATTATTCACGATGAACAAGCTTTTAATTTTCCTGATAATGATAAGTACTCTAGATACATGAAAACTTACGTGTAACCTTTGTATATAAAGGTTCATAGAAAACATCTCGGTCTGATGCACCTAGATAGTATAATGCTGCTAAAGGATGCTTGTTTGATTATTTTGATAAATTTGATGGTAGAGTTGGTCTTACTTCTAATGTTTGGAAATCTCCTTTTACTCTAGTTAATTATCCTTGTGTGACGGCCCATTGGATTGATTCTGAGTGGGTTATGAACAAGAGAATCGTCGCTTATGAACTTTTTCTCTATCCGTATGATGCAGTTAATGTTGCTAATATTATAGTCCGAGTATGCAACACGCTTAAAATAAAGGACAAGATTATGAGAATCAATATTGATAATGCTTCTAACAATATAGCTACTATTGAAGTCTTAAAAACGAACGTTAAACCTATATTTGATGATAAATTATTTCACGTTCATGTGTTTGCCATATAATTAATTTAATTGTTCAAGATGATTTAGGCTTTACAGGAGATATTCTTCAGAAAATGAGGTGTATGGTTGGCGTATATTAATTGTTCGGGTCCAAAAGGCAGTGGGCATGAATTTAATCTACATGCTAAATAGACTGAAGCGTCTATTTTCACACCCCATATGTTGTTTCACACCTTCAGATTGTCACTAAAAAGTACTATAACAAGAAAACATAAATTTTTCGGAGACGATAAAAGTGTAGAAAGACATAAAATGATGTGAAAATAGACATTCTCCATGCCAAAACTTGTTGTCCAAGTCCAAAAATCGTGCTTGAATGGAGCACGTATAAGAAGCAAATCCATGTTTTGTTCTTACCTGATGCAAAAGGAAGCTTAAACAAGTATGAAAGTAACTTAGGTGTAACTGTTTGAGGCAATGACTTTTTCAATAGATTGAGGATCCATGGCAGTGACTTTTTCAATAGGCTTGAGGATCCATCCAAAGCCTGAATTTGATAACTGTGTGATAAAATCGGTCTTTAATTTACTATGTACCAAGAATTTTTCAAAATGCAGTTGTTTCACCAATCTTATCTTCAAGATGGAACTATATACTGGATGTAGTAAATTGATGCAAGGACTAATACATATGTTCACTCACACACACACACACACACACAAACAAACGCACATTTAGAGATAACACACTCCCTACCTAATTTAAGACAACGCAAGACTCGCCACAGCTCTATCAAAACTTGTCCAACTTTTAGGCAAAACGAAGCCTTAGTGCAGAAAATGCTGAAGAGGTTCCTTTGGTGAGGGCCGTAGTACTCCTTTCCGCAGCCTTCACAATCTGGCATTCCGAACGAAACGCAATATTTTTCGCTAAAAATTGAACATGCCAAAAACACCGGTGCGTATCTCTTCACAACCCCATTTGCTGTTCCACAATCTCATTTTTCACTAAAAAGTGCGATAACGACAAAATATAAATTATTAGCGACCGACAAGGGTGTAGATAAGTACAAAATGATGTGAAAATAGACATTTCCCGCGCCAAAACTTATTGTCGAGGTATAAGAAGTATTAAATCCACCAGGCATGTATAAGAAGCAAGTCCAATTTTTATTGTTACACGGTGCAAAATATAGCTTACAATTAATTTTGGTGTAACTATTCGAGGAAGTGATATTATCGGACTTTCTAGGAACGTGTTAATTGATGCTAGGACTCATACAAGATATAAAAGTTATCTTATGATCTTGAATGCATGAAATCTAGAACACGTGCCGTGTCTTATTCCAAATCTCTCTCTCTCTCTTACACACACACATTTAGAGAGAAGACGCTCCCAACCTACTATAAAACAATGCAAGACTTGCCACAACTCAGAACTTGTCCAACTTTTAAGCAAAACCTAAGCCTTAGTGCAGAAAATGCTTAAGAGTCGGGTTCCCCAGTCACTCTCTGGCCAAACTCTATTCTCATGGCAGAAGCCGTTTGTCTCAGTTGGGGAGGGCCGCAGTGTTCCTTTTTGCAACCTTCAAAAGCAGGCGTTCCGCACAAAACACAATACTTTTCGCGTCTGTTGCAGTCCTAACAATGTAAGAGCAATAGCAAAATCCCCTGCTTCCGAGAAGACCAGAGTGAAAGCCGTAGCTACGGTACAAGTAACCGTTGGTGGGTTTCTCTCAAACCTTGGGTTGACCCGAGGTTTGGATGACATATCTGATGTACTTGGCAAATCAATCCTGTTGGAGCTTGTTGCCGCAGAGCTTGATCCTGGTAAGCATATTTATTACAGTGATGAAAAGCCTGGATCATAGTATCGTTAACATCGGTACTGCTATTACTATCGATCTTTAGTGACATCGGCTCAAATACTAAGCTTGTCACTTAGCATTGGGCAAACGTTGCTTTGGTTGAAATTGTTTAACGATTTTTCACTTAGCAACAAAGGTTACTATAGTGTCACCTTTTTCCATAAGTGGCAGCACCCCACCCCCCTGCCCTATTCCCCCTCACCACCACCGCATCACATACCGGCCATCACCGTATCACATCCACTAACCACCATTGGTTGTGGCTCATATGGTTGGATCAGCAACAACGACGCCGATTGAGTGATGAGGTCGGCTAGGGTAGATGATGGCACTGTGGTTGCGGGGTGGCCGCTCTTTCCTTCACCAGCACAATCATGCCAGGGCTGAAACCCATTGCACTTGTGGTTGCGGTGGTGGCTCCACGACAGTGGCAGCGAAAGGTTGTTCAGATGGCGAGGCTAGATAGCAAAGATGACAACATTGTAGTGGTACTTCGAGGATGAAGACGAGGGGGAAGAGAGGGGGGTAGGAGCATGAATAGAGAGAATTATTGGAATTAGGGTTTCAAATTTCATACAGTATATATTATGTAGATACTGTAGAAGGGTAGTATTAATTTTTTAAAAATATATTTTCATGACATCAGCAAAAAAAAATACTTTTTTAAGGAGTCAACAATAGATGTATACTGCTGATACCTTTTCAAAGACGTTCGTCGCTTCAGGTTAGCTATTCAAACTTCGTATCTTTTACTGTAATTTCACTCTAACATCAGGAATCTGGGTGAAATTAATTATAAACTTTTAGATCACGTGGTAACTTGACATTGTGTTAAAGCTTTCATTGCATAAAGTCTTGGGTTCGATTGGGAGCTTGCACGTGTCTGGAGCTGATCTATTTGCAACTATACTGATGTTTGAAATTGCATGCCAAAATGTTTGAAAGTAAAAGTTGATGCTGTCCAGGTGTTAAAAAGAGCATATTGTCTTAACAATACTTGTGTGCGTTTCCCCTTTCTAACATGACTAGAATATTCTTACTGTTAGTTTTCATTTTTTTCGATCTTCTTACTGTTAGTTTTCCTTTTTTTCATTTCGAAAGACACGGGATTGGGGAAGGAAAATCTGAAGGGGTACGCGAAGCGCATAAACCAAGACGAGAATGAGGTGAAGTATGAGTTCGATTTTTCTGTTCCTGAAGAGTTTGGGGAGATTGGTGCTGTGCTCGTAGAGAATGAGCACCACAAGGAGATGTACTTCAAGAACATAACACTTGATGGCTTCCCAAATGGCAACATTAATGTGACTTGCAACTCATGGGTTCATCCCAAGTTTGACAATCCAGAGAAGAGAGTTTTCTTCACCAACAAGGTCAGCCCCCACTCTCTCTCTTGCGTATATATACCAACCATGTTATTTTAAAACCCAGTAAAAGGAAAAATGATAGCATGCTTTAAATGCAACGATGTTATAGTGGAGGAAAATTCTCCCCCTTACAGGTGAAAGCTACCACGAAGAAACAACGTAAAGTCTAGAGTCATAATTTCAAATTAGAATTTGACAATTGAGTTTTGGAACTTACAATTCCCAATTGGGAATTGAGGTCGCTAGTGGGATTCTTAATTTCAGATTGAGATTTTGAATTTTTTATTTTCAGATTGCAATTGCTACTCGTGGGTGGTGAGTGTATAGTTTCAGATTGAGGTCTGTTAGGATTTTTTATTTTGGATTGAGAGATTGACAATTGCTGCTTGTGGTTGCAATTAGGAAGTAGGAATTTGGCATTTGGAAGAATTTAGCACTGAATTTGGCAGTTGGGGTTTGAGAATTTGGAGCTTTCATAAACAAGTTGAATATACTACTCATCTGATGAATTGAGAAGTTTGAATTGCCGAATTGGAGTTCTTGTTTCTTGCCCCTTTGACTCACGTTCATCAGTTTGTTAGGTATAACTCATTGACGAAAGTATTTTAAGTAAAAATAATGTTGGCTATTAATTGCCGACTTTGAATTAAGTTTCTGGTTCCACCACTGCATATGGCTGTGTTATACAAGGGCACCATCAATCTATTGAACTTTGAACAAAAAAAATATCAATCTATTGAACCCTATTACGAATATGCTCGGACAAGGTAGTACGGACATATACATGTCAAAAGGCTTTGCTTCTAACAATTTCAGGAAAGAGACAAGTCACCCTTGCTTGCATAAACGTTGTTTGCGGTCCTTACACACAATAATGCATTTATTCGTGGTCCCTGTTGTACAACTTCACTAAAGGTTCATCTAATCACATCATTCAACCATCAATTAATTTTTTCTTGTTCGACAAGGACGGATAGATGGCATCGAGCTAGCTTCCTCAAATCGCTTGCAATCCCTTGTTCAGTGACGTAACATTGTCGCTAAAGTTCATTAGTGACACCTCGCCATTATTTTGTCAAGTGTCTTTCAAAAGCTACTAAAAAATTTTGCCAAAAAAGGGTTGAAAAAAAATTATGTCACGAAAATTAATTGCTCATTTTGGCATTCAAATGTAAATAACGTGATCTGCAGCAGGCTTAATTAACCTAGCAGTTTCTCTTAGAACTCATTCAGAATGAATTTCTTTGCATAATTTATGAAGAAACTTCATATAGCAAAATATTTGTATATGGGGTGTTAATATATACCTTACGAGCTTCTTTACGTGACGTCAAATTGGTCCGAAATAATTTGGGACAATCCTAAGAAGTGCTTATGTATGACTGAAATAATTTGGGTCTGTAAACCAAACCGTGTGGAGAATGTTGTTACCTTAGAGTGATTTGGGACACACATGATGCATGTGCAAGATAATAAAAATGGTCTAAACGCTCCCTTAAAAATTATGCATTCATTAAAGGAAAGGAATCATGCTTGCAGAGATGGTTTGGGACACTTATTCTAGTATCTGTAGTCCAAATATTGGCAACCTGTTCAAAGTGTCGCTAAATGACACAGAATCTAGTCCAATATCGTTATGAAATTTTGCAGTAAGAAGGGAAGTTGCAGCCATGAACGACCAGCATGGTTCAACCGTTTTAGCCGGGGAAAAAAAAAACAAAAATCAGTTCATTATAGAGTGGATTAGCTCATTGAATTCTTTCATGTTTTCTTGGATCAGTCATACCTACCATTCCAGACACCGGGCGGGGTGAAGAAGCTACGAGAAAAGGAATTAACTGTTCTGCGAGGTGATGGCCAAGGGGAGCGCAAGACGCCTGAGCGGATCTACGATTATGATGTATATAATGACCTTGGGGACCCTGACAGCAGCAGTGAGTCGGCGAGACCAGTCCTCGGAGGCAAAGATCATCCATACCCAAGGCGTTGTAGAACAGGCCGCCCAAGGACCAAGAAAGGTATGGAAAGTATCATTAATTCTGACTATTCTTGTCCTTGTGACGACCATCAAACACCTGGAAGAACCTCCCAATCATATGGATCCTATATAATCAAATGGTTCTGATCTTGATATGACACGCTACATTATAAAGAACATTTAGAAATTTAACAAGAGAACATTTTGATGAACAAGTAATTAATTAAGAAGAGAACTTCAATTCAAAACAAGCATAAGGGTCAGGGCAATAAGAAGAACATCCGGACTATTGAAACGATTAAATGCGCTACCACGTAACACGTAGTGGATTCGGAAAGATACCTTACGAAGTTCCAGAAAATTCCGACAAAGGATCTTTGTTGTTACGAGCCTCCATTACGAGCCTCCAACACGCTTGATCTTTTTCGCAGGTACGAAAACGGCTACTAGGGTCTAGTTCTTCGTCCAGAGATTTCTTGTGACTTATTGTCTGTGATTTATGATTTCTTGGGATATCTCTAGCCTTTATATAGAGATAGTATTAGAGACAAACTTTACCTCAAACACTTAGGAGATAAAGATGTATTACCTCAGGATACAACTCCAAAATAACCGATATAGGATTTTGCATCGCAAGAAACCATTCAATTGTTATTGCGGGTACTCTTTTGTAAGCTGATTCTATTATCTGAAATAAATTTACTATTCCCTCTACGTAAGTAAGAATTGATCAAGATATCTAGGCCAGATGGTTAGCATCCCCAGTCTCCAAAGCAATCGCATTCCAAAAATGTACTTTTTTAAGTTTGATGATTAATTCCATACTTGGTTATTATAGATCCTTTGTCGGAATCAAGGAGTACCACGGTATATGTGCCAAGGGATGATGCATTCTCAGAAGTGAAGAGCCTAACGTTCTCAGCAAAAACTTTTTACTCGGTGTTGCATGCATTAGTACCAGCAGTAGAGGGATCCATTCTTGACAAAGACGCTGGCTTTCCGTACTTCACAGCAATAGACTCACTGTTCAACGAAGGGATTGATCTTCCTGTCAAAACTAAAGGCACTCTCGGAAATATTCTACCTAGACTTGTTGAAGCCATAACTGATGCCGAGAGAGACATCTTACGCTTTGAGACCCCTGAAATGTTTGAACGTAAGCATTATCACGTTCCTTTGTGTGTGTAAGTGTGGATTTGTCGATTTGGTCATTAATTTTTGAATTTGCAGGAGACAAGCTTTCTTGGTTTAGGGATGAGGAATTTTCTCGACAAACCCTAGCTGGTCTCAATCCATACAGCATAGAGTTGGTCACGGTATGTTTGACATTTATATGTTTTCCAAAAGTCCAAAAGGACAATCACTGTATTATGAAACTTTTGCTTTGCATTCTAGAAACATAAATTAGACGTTAAGTTTGATCATCCATGGTGCAAGGGATCAACCATCGAAAAAATAAATCTCCTTGGTAACACTTCTACACTATTCATAAGTATGGTTATAGTGAAATTATAGTTTGGAGATGCTTATGTAATATACTATTGCAAAATCAATGGTCTTTGTTCCTTCACTCACAGGCAAAGATAATATGAAATTCTGGGAATGCAAACAATTGCAAATTCAATGGTCTTTGTCCATTCACTCACAAGAAAAAACCTGAATCTCATTTAACACTTGCACAAACATCTAGTTAAGATCCGAGGGTATTTATCTCATGCATCACTTCTTAATCCAAAATTATATACAAGATTTATATTGTAATTGAGCTAGTATCCCAATTGCAAAAATGAATAGAAATTTGACGTGCATATATCCAAATTACTCCCCTTATAGTGGAAACAAGTTTTTTACAAAATATTGTGAGTGACACTTCCAACTTTACATTTAGCTGCAAGCTTAAAAAAAAATATATCTCAGCGACGCTAAAAATTACACCAGAAGTGCCGCTAAAACTATGTAGGGACGCTTTTTTGTCACTAAAGAGGCAGCAGAGAGGTGTGAAGGAAAATCAAAATTTAAGAAGAATAACATCAATTCCTTAGTGTTTTGCCGCAGCATCAAGCTGAACATTCGTGACAATACAAACATATTTGCAGGAATGGCCATTGATGAGTAAACTCGACCCTAAGGTATATGGTCCGCCTGAATCGGCAATCACAAAAGAGCTGGTGGAGCTAGAGATTAGAGGATTCATGACCCTTGAAGAGGTAATGCAAAAGTGATTTGATTAATAATGAGGGAGTTATCATGTATCATGCTCCCTTCAAAAGTCGTACGATATGTTTATCTATTCTTGCAGGCCTTAGAGCAAAAGAAGCTCTTCATGCTGGATTACCACGATTTGCTCTTACCATACGTAAACAAAGTAAGCGAGATCAAAGGGACAACGCTGTATGGATCGAGGACAATCTTCTTCCTAACCCCGGTTGGCACCTTGAGGCCACTGGCCATTGAGCTAACTCGGCCACCATCTAATGGAAAAGCTCAATGGAAGCAAGTATTCACGCCTACTTGGGATGCCACAGGCGCCTGGCTTTGGAAGCTTGCTAAGGCTCATGTTCTTGCCCATGACTCTGGTTATCACCAGCTAGTTAGTCACTGGTAGGTTTTTCCTCTCTCCTGAGCAACAAAAGAAAGGAGTGAGAGGTCCACAAGTAGCTAATTAGCATGACCAATATGATAGCCTCGTAGTTGAGGCTTTGCCGTTCAGTGTGCAACTCGCAGATCGAGTCTCGTTCTTAGAAGTAACTTTTTGTCATTGTGACCCAAAAAAAAAAAGTAGCCGATTCGTGGCTGCTTCTTTGTCACTTTGTTCAACAATTCATCGTCAACAAAGCTCTATAAGCTTGTCGTCTCCTTAAATTAGCTTTTTCACCAACCAGTTTTCATCAAAAAAAAAAAAAAACTAGATAAAGCCCCCCATGTTTACCATTTTGATTGATTATTTATCAGACTGCTGCAAAATTAGGTATGCTTGTGTGTGTTGTGTGTTTTCTTTGGCAGTCGCCGTAATAGGTCGAGGAGACTGTAATCATAGGGCCAGAGTACTAATATGAAAAGAAATACTCCGTAGTATATTGCCGACGCAGTTCTTTCTAATTTTATGTGCCTTAATTGCAGGCTAAGAACTCATTGTGCCACGGAGCCTTACATAATAGCGACTAATCGACAACTTAGCTCAATGCACCCAATCTACAGACTATTGCACCCCCACTGGCGATACACGATGGAGATCAATGCTTTGGCGCGAGAAGCACTCATCAATGCAAATGGAATCATCGAGTCATCCTTCGCGCCTGGCAAGTACTCAATGGAGCTTATGACCAGCAATCATCGAGTCATCGAGTCATCCTTCGCGCTCGGCTGCCTATGACCAGCAATGGCGCTTTGATCTGCAGGCATTGCCTGCAGACTTGATAAGCAGGTATTAACTAGTTTGTTATTAACAATTCCTTTTGCTGGATTTTCTCATTGCGCTTTCTTCTTTTTGAACGTACATATAAAAGCACGTATGGTAGTTTTTTTCACTTTCTTATAAATCATTAATCATTTTATTATTCCAAGGCACGATTTCCAAAGGAGAATAAAGCTCTTTTGGAAGGTGGGGTGGAAGTAAAATATGTTGTTTTAAACAATAATTTACCTAAACTTTAACAATCGACAACTGTTGTGTAAAATACTAAAAATGCTTAATTTGCTAGGTGAATTTAATTGAATTTGTAGTTTACATAATTTCAGAAGACGACAGTTAATTAATGATAATGTCAAAGAATCACCGTAACATTACCTTTTATTAAGTATCGCTATGTAATTGAGTAAAAGAAATGCCAAATATATAAAACATTTATTCAAGTCTACTTTATCGTATTTGTACATGTAAAAAAGAAACACAGAAAGACTAATATTTCATTTCTTACAAATCTGTATATCTATTTTTATTAAGATTTCTTGAATGCAATAGGCAAGACATGACTAACATTTTGTTTCTTATAAATTTGTCTATCTGTTTTGTGTTAAGATTTCTTAAATGCAATACGCAAGACATGAATAGAAAATTTGTGCTTAGATCACGTGGCAGATAATATTGTGATTACACAAATTTCTTTTCTATAATTGAAATTATGAATAAATTAATGTTGAATTGCATTTGAAATTAAGAGTCATAAGTCTATAATAAAGTATTCAAAAGGTGAAGCATCCAATGAGTTATCGATTAGTTCATATCAAATAGGAATATTTTTTTATCTTATAGTATTGTAAGTATTACTTCTTTTTTTCTAAAAAAGAGTGTGCTTAGGAAGTAAAATACTCATGAAATTTTTTTATTATTAATTTACTTGCTAACAGTTGAATAAACTTATTATAAATCCTCTACCTATATAAGCGTGGGACATATTTCTATTTTTCACTTGATGAAGCACGTCATTGAACAATAGCATTTCCATTTTAGAAATACTTATGATAGAATTAGTTAAATAGCAGATTAATCACAGTACGGCGTCGAAAATTAAAGTCATAAAGGAAGGTTAAAAAAAGGTCAAACTTCTTTTTAGTAAATTATTGTTTAAACTTAAATAAGCGACTAAAAAGCATTTCATAGACGTTGGAACAACGTAGAAGTATGTGGTCTATTTTACTTTCTTTCAAATAACTAACCTTTTAAAAATGTAGAATTAACCCTAAACATAAATAATATAGTGTTACAAGGACAATATCTGTGCTTTCAATTGTCTTCCTCCCTGGTCATGCTCGACGCTTTTTTGACCATCTATTTTGATGGAGCAATCAATTTGGAAGTACGCATATCGATAATGATTATTTGAATTTACATAAAAAAATGTTTTAATGTTTTACAAAGATTTTGCGAATGTTAAGTTTGAGGTTAAAAAATTATATAATGATAATTATTTTGGCATCATACAGAGATAGACAAAGATGTAATAGCATAAGGTTACAAACCTTTTATACTTACCTACTTTATCTTTGCTCAGTAGATTGTGATTGAGTTTTTATTCAATAATATATCTAGGTAAGTATACTTATCCGAAGTTCTAATAAGTCCATTTATTGAGCAAGAGTATAAGTCCATTTATTAAGATTTAATATTATTTCACTTACGATTACAAATATTTTTTTGGTATTTAAAGTTTATTTAGATGATATTAATCAAATTAAATCCTAATAAGTTAATCAATTGATGAGGCAAAGTACTAAAAGACTTTCAAGTTAAAGTATTACTCCTATATTTTTTATTTTATTTCAAGACAAGGGACATATTGATGTAGCTGCAATACCTATTTTTAAATTGATATCTAATTGCTCATTAAAAAAAATATAGTCTTGTACAAAAAGTTTTACAATTGAATGAGGCTAAAATAATTACTGATTTACTGTTATTCGTACATTTTATCTAGAGAGCGATGGATACAGATGAAATTTGGTAAAATTACAGAACTTTTTTCTTAAACATAATTTGTTTTTGCTCTGTAGATTTATAGTTCGATTTTGTTGAAAATGTTATATGGTAACAGTCATTGTCAAGTCATAATACGTTGGATTATTGAATAAGTATAGTATAAAAAAAGTTTCGACCTGTGAGATACAACATTTATATATTTGATTTTGTCTCTCATATCTTTACATCCTTTCTTGTTTTGAGTTAGGTTAAGTTGCTAGCAATCTAATTAAGTTATATATATATATATATATATATATATATATATATGATTTTTGCATTTGCTTTTAAAAGTATATGATTTCTATTTTATAGGTTGAGGTTATTTATTCAAAAAATTAATGTGTGAAAGTAAAGTGATGTTTTGAATTTATAGCATTATTAAAGATTAAGTCATTTTTGTTTGGTGTTTTTTCTTAGCATTTATTGGAGTAGTTTATGCTTTGTAATCTAGAGTTTAAAGATTATTAATTAGAATGATTTCTTACATAAACTACTATTTTAATTTGTGCAATATTGATCTTTAACTTCCATTAATAATTTTCTATTTTTTACATTTATGGGGCATTATTTTGCTACTGGAAAGTGATTTTGAGGTGTTGATAGTCAATGATAAAACCTAATATGTATGTATATTAATTAGATAAAGTTTTATAATACGTAGAATCGGTTTCTTAGATTTATATATACGATTTATACCTATGAATTTCTAATATATCAATGTAAATATTGATGTATAATTTCTTAGCATTTATTAGAGTAGCATTTGCTTTCTATTTTAGATTTTAAAGTTTATTGATAAAAAAATTTCTTACATAAAATGCTATTTTGATACTTTTAAGTATTTTTATGAATTACGTCATATTTGATTTGTATATTTCTTATGTAATAAAAAAGTCTATTTATGCAACATTGATCTTTAATTTCCGTTCATGATTTTTGTTTTCTTTTTTTACACCTTATCAGACTTTATTATGCTACTTGAAAGTGAATTTGAGATGATAATAGTCAATGTTAAGGTCTAATACTTATGTATATAAATTAGATAAAGTTTGGAATATGTAGAATCGGTTTCTTAATTTTATAAGATTTAGGAAAAATTAGATAAATTATGCTTACGAATTTCTAACATATCACAGTAAATAAATAAGGATAAAAAAAAGAAAAAAATCAAAACAAAATAGGATGATATTTCGTATAAGTAAAAGGTGCAAAAAAGAAAAGAAAAAAGCGCTATGAACAGCTTACTTTTAAATTTGTGAAGTATTAATCTTTAAATTTTAAACAAGATTTTTATAGTTTACATTTGCGTGACTTTTTTTTATTTTAAGTCTTTTAAGGTGTTATACATATTGTTTGTATTTAAATTTTGTGATTTGAAAGTGATTTTGAGGTGTTACTAGTTAAACTTAAGACCTAATATGTACGTATATAGATGAGATACAGTTTTAAATGTTATATAACTGGTTTCCTAGTTTTATAAGGTTTACAAAAACTAAAAAACATTATACCTACGATTTTTTAATTAAAAATTTTACTAATTCCCACTCTCTCTATCCTAAAAGAGTTGATCATATTTCCTTTTTGAGTTGTCCCTAAATTAACTGATCACTTTCCATATTAAAAAAGATTCTATAGGTATTTTTCGATGCTTACCCTTTTTATACTTTTTATATTATTATTTAATCCGCCACAACCCATTTTCTCTCTTTTACCTCATTTTCTTCCACCACCACCCCCCCCCCCCCCCCCCGGCGCTCTTTCTTGGGATAAAATGGAAAACTAATAAAATATGACTCATATCCTAAATAACCGTACAAGTCAAACGGATCAAATAATTTGGGAACCAAGGGGATGAGAAAAAAATAAATAAGGGGTAAGGAAACGAAAAGACCACTAAAACAAATAGGATGATCGTTCACATAAGAGGTAAAAAAAAAAAAAAAAAAGGAAAAAGATGCTAAGAAAAGCTTACTTCTAAAATTTGTAAAGTATTAATCTTTAATTTTATACATGATTTTCGTTGTTTAAATTTGCGAGATTTTATTTTTGTTTATTATAAGTTCTTTTAAGTTGTTAATAGTTAAAATTGAAGCATAATATGTTAACATACGGATTATGTATAGTTTTCAAAGATGTAGAATTGGTTTCCTAGTTTTACAAAATCATAAAAAATCTTACGTGTCTCAATTATGAGACACTTCTTCAGCTTTTTATATGTCTAGATAGATAATTGACATTTTTTTTTTGGCATTTACTGGAGTATATGATTTCTATTTTATAGGTTTAGGTTGTTTATTTAAAAAATCAATTTGTGAAAGATGTTTGGGTGCTTTAAAATACTTTTAAAAGTTTAAGTCATTTTCGGTTTATTGTTCCTTCTTAGCATTTATTGGACTAGTTTTTATTTTTATTTTAGAGTTTAAAGTTTATTAATTAATTTAGTTTCTTTCATAAATTGCTTTTTTGCTATTTTTAAGTATTGTTATAAATTAAGTCATATTCAGTTTGTATATTGCTTACGTAAAAAAAAAAGAATGTTTTTAATTTGTGCATCATTGATCTTTAATTTCACTCATGATTTTTGTTTTCTACATTTTTTAGACCTTATTTTGCATTTGAAAGTGATTTTGAGGCGTTAATTGTTAAAATCAAGGCCTAATATGTTTGTATATATATTCGATAAAGTTTTAGAAGATGTAGAATTGGTTTTCTAGTTTTATACTATTTATAAAAGTTAGGCAAAATAATACCTACAATTTTTAGTGTATCATTGTAAGAAAAGCTTTACACTCATGATGTTTTGCATAAGTAAAAGAGGTAAAAAAAAGTAACGAAAAAAGCAGTAAGAAAAGCTTACCTTTTGAACTTGTAAAGTATTAATCTTTAAGTTTTATACATGATTTTTGTTCTTTACATTTGCGTGATTTTATTTTGTTTATTTTAAGTGAGAAAGCTTTAGTGGCAAAGCTTTTCTCTGTCAAAGTACTTGTTTAGCTTTAGCAATCAGATTATCAGAAGTAAATTCACTTGTAAAAAAATTAGTGCTACTCGAATAAATTCACTTGTTTGAACAGAAACAGAATTTTCACTCTGCTCATTATATATTAGTGCCACGTTACCCCAGTTAATGGAATATTCGGGGAGTTATGTAAAAAAAAAAAAAAAGAATAAGTAAGGTCATAAATGTCTGCAAAATAGTTAGTTTTTTTATAAGGGACTAAAATTTCTTAACTTGGGCTGATTGTTAGGGGAATGGCTGTGGAAGATCTAAGTGCACCACAAGGGGTAAAGCTAACCATTGAAGACTACCCTTTTGGGAGCGATGGTTTAGTCCTATGGGGTGCCATTAAAGAATGGGTTAGTGACTATGTCAGCTACTTCTACCCAGAAGCAAGCCTTATACAATCTGACCAAGAGCTCCAAGCGTGGTGGACAGAAATCCGAACCGTGGGTCATGGAGACAAAAAAGAAGGGTGGCCACTGCTCAAAACCCCTGAAGACCTAATCGGCATCCTCACAATTATGATATGGGTACCATCCGGTCACCATGCAGCAGTCAACTTTGGTCAATATGCTTACGCGGGTTATTTCCCAAATAGGCCTACAATCGCTAGAACTAAAATGCCTACCGAAGACCCATCTGATGAAGAGTGGAAGAGTTTTGAGCGACGGCCCGAGGAGGCGCTCTTAAAATGCTTCCCTTCGCAACTTCAGGCTACGAAAGTAATAGCGATATTGGATGTGTTATCGAATCTCTCCAGATGAGGAGTACATCGGGGAGGGGATAGAGCCATCATGGGAAGAAAATCCGATCATAAAGGCAGCTTTTGAAATATTTAGTGGGAGGTTGAAGGAGCTTGAAGGGATCATAGATGCAAGAAACGCAGACAAGAATTTGAAGAATAGAACAGGAGCTGGGGTGGTGCCATATCAGCTATTGAAGCCAGTTTCGGAACCTGGGGTCACTGCACAGGGAGTCCCAAACAGCATCTCCATTTGATATGCGTAACAACTATTCGGTGAGCAGCTGATCAAGTTACACGATTGAGCATGAATACTGGGAGACAGATGGAGTTGCTGGCCTTCTGGCGACATACAACAATCCATGTAATGTTCTAGATCCTTTTTACTATGCGGTTTCCAAAAACAAAAATAAGAGACTAAAAAAATGATTTGCAACTATGAAATTCTTGTCATGCATTAATGTACAATACTTTAATACTGACTGGGGAGTGTTTCTTGAATGTAAATATAATGGCCCCTTCCCCTGTATGCTACTATAAAGGTTGCTAAATATGATTCGTGACCAAATGGTACTCAATAACAGTGATTTTAATACAAATGTACGGGGAAGGAAGAGAAAGGGAAGTTATTAGCACTAGCTAATATGCCCGTGCAAATGCACTGGAGTGATGTAATTTGATTTTAGTGCTAATCATTTAGTCAATAGAACCTATTCAGTTCAAATTAAATTTTCAAAACACCTCTAGTGAAAAGGGTGTATATTTAGTTTTACTTTTTCTCTTTCTTTTCGTGTAAAATATTGGCAAATTCACGAATATCCTATAGTCATGCCTTACATATTCTTTCATGAGTATTACATGTGCTTCTTCGTCTCATCAAGAAATTGTTCAAACCTCAAAACTACCGTCGAGGAAAAAGATGTATGACAAATTTCACAAACATGCTGGTTTTAAGTCCTTTTGTCCTCATTAATTATTTTGTGTACCAGAATCTAGTAAAAAATGCTTGCACATTTTATATAATGGTAGGCCTATTTGCCTCTTTTAGTGCAAAAGGGTATAGGCTCAGCCAAAAATGGTCTAGATTTAGTTTTTTTTTTCTTTCTTTTTCTATATGGCAAATCCACATATATTCGTCACACCTGGTATATTCCTCATGAGAAGTACAGTATTGCATGTGCTTCTTAGATCGGTACATAACATTAAGAAATTATTCAAACTTCAGAAAAGGGAAAAGATACATAATTTCAACAACAAGTTGGTTTTGTAGTCCCTTTATCCTCATTCTTTATTTAGAGTACCAAAATCTAGTAAATAATATTTACATAAAAGTAAAGAATGTTTATATAATGATAGGCCTAATTACCTCTTTAAGTGACAAAACAGTGTGAGCTTAACTAGCGAGAAAGGGGGTAGATTTAGTTTCACTTTTTCTCTTTCTTTTTGTGTAAAATATTGACAAATTCACATATGATCCTAGTCATACTATATACATTTTTTCATGAGAAGTAAAATATTACATGTGTTTTTTAGATCAGTTCATACTATTAAAAAATTGTTCAAACCTCTAAGCGAGCTCTTAACCAAAGAGAACTTTTTGATTATAGTATATGAGTACCAAAACATGATCGGCGCAAGTTTTGTCAAAGAACTAAACCTAGAATCGTCATTTGTTAATCTGATTTAACATATTTCTAATTAGTGTTCTCAACATTAATTGTCCCACAATCCAACACGTACACCAACACATTAGTGCTACCATTATTGTTGAATAACCTCCATTATTGTCACCAATTATTATAGTTGCTACCATCTTTACGGCCCCGCCATTACTACCACTACTACCGCCACTTCCGTTGTATAACACTATTTTAGTCAACCACCGCCACCTCATGCCACAAACACCACCATTACCAAAAATATAGTATCATTCACATGTGCAACATCAATTGCACCTTTACTGCCAATGCCACGTCTACCACCATCTTTTGCTAGCGCTAAAAGTTGTATGGTTTGTAATTGAGTTAGAAGTTCTCTTAGATCTCATTTATCTTACACTTTCTTTTATTATCCAAACTTATTCTAGTTAGAACTACATATTCTCCAATCAAATTCAATTACCTCTTGTAATTTAATTTAAAAAAGAATTGGGATGCGTTGATTGTGGTTGTGCTACCTGTAACAATAGTATAGTGCAGTGATGGTATATGCAATCATCGTTTTGGCTGTTATTGTAGTTGTGGCACCAAGGTGTTTGGAGTATTATAGCAGTTATGCACAAGTTATGCTCTAAATCTAGATTGCATTAAGTGAAAGTTGAAAAACGATAATGTCAAAATTGTGCACTAAGGTATACATCGAATCCAACTTGAGTACTTTATGTCTGACAAGTACCGACAAGCTAATTTTTTTAACCCAACTAAGCCTAGCACTTTAAAAAGCCTCAAGACTGCTAGGACTTTCGAGGGCAAGATTGGTCGATCCAAAAATATTATTTTAGGTCTTCAGGTATATTGTCCAACCACTTAAAAGCCCACACGTGTTAGATTTTCTCTACTTTTTTGGCCATGCTTCCCATTTAAATTGCTGGAAAAGATCCCCCGTAAAAAACAGAAGATATTCGGCTGGAAAAGTAAGTAAATATCTTTTTTTTTTTTTTTGGGTGAAAGATCAAAATTTATTACCAAACAAATGATTTACATATATAGTATCATTACCCTCTAAACATCACCATTGTCATCTACAACAGTACCCCTATATGCTCCATAGGAGACATTCAAGTCAACATGATTCCCTCATCAATTTCGCATCCTGTACATAGTCTTCTATTTATCCTATGCCCTGGCACACTTTTTCAACTTTTAACACACCATTGGACCCCTCTAAGTTATGACAGAGCACGAGACCTCTTTCCCCACGCTCCCCCGGAGTAGCGTTTTTCCCTCCTCTGCTGGGGAAAACCGGTGTTCTCTACACCTCTTACCCATCATAAAATTCTCATGCCCTTTCGTACCTCAGTACTCCTTTTACCAAACCTTCTTACAAACCCAACCGTCCCCTAGCTGAACCCAGAAGCTCTTTAATCCTCTCCAACCCCCTCGTTCAAGTAAACCAGACTACAACTTTAACTGTGTACCATGTATCCTTAATCTCTTCCCCCCCCCCCCACACACACACACATTTTTTCCCAAAATCTTTTCTTACCAAATCTTCTTACAAAACCCATTTGTACCCCACCTGAACTCAGTTGCTCATAAACTCATAAATCCTCACCAACCCCTTTTTACAATCTATTCAATCCAGTACAGATTCATCCTCTTTCTCCCATGTACTAAACCATCTAAACAACCCATAAATGCCAAAAATCTATGTCTCAACTCTAAAGTCATGGAAGCTATTATTGACCAAATAAAGTCCCTTATGTTCGAAGACCCCCACCCTCTGGATCTTGAAGCTGATGATACAAATGCGAATCTGACCTAACCCTCATTGTGAAAGTCATCAGTACCAAGAAAGTCCACGCTAAACTAGCCACTTCATTATTCTCAAAGCTTGGAACCCTTCCAAAGGTATGAAAACCCACCACCAAGATGAGAATATCTTCAACATAACCTTTAACCATCTATGGGATTGGTAGAGAATATGGCGGCCTTGGTCGATCATGAGCTCTCATATGGTTATCAGAGACTGGCCGCCAAATCTTACTCTAGAGGAGATAAATTTTAATCATTCTCCCTTTTGGATCAGAATCTATGGCCTGCCAGCAAACTAAATGTCAAGAACAAATGTTGAGAAGATAAGTGCCAGAATTGGAAGCCTAAAGGATATGGATTTTACTGCAGATGGAAATATTGCATGGTGTAAATTTCTGAGAATTCAGGTTGAAATTGACATTCGTCAACCAATTCATACGGGTTTCTACAGAAATATGGATGCAACATCCACCTCATGGATCCAGCTCAGGTATGAAAGACTACCTGATTTTTGTTTCAACTGTGGGAGGATTGGCCATGTTCATAAGGGATGTCCAGAGCCTCCTATATCAATCCCGAACAACAAAACCAATCCCTATGGCCCGTGGTTACGAGCAGATTTCTCTGGTAGCATCCCACACACAGCTAAATAGAATCCTCAAACCATACCAAACACACAAATCCAACAAACCCATCCACACCAAACAAAACATCCAGCTCCCAAACAAATTAACCTTCAGTCGAAGTTAGCTTTAGGTTCTAACCTTCTTCAACCAATGGATTTAGACCCAGAAAACTACTACCATAAGGTCTCCAATACCAATCCTCTTTTGCCGACCGCCAACACCAGTTTCGAGATACATCCAGAAATGACGCTTGCTAGCCGAACAACTGTCAATTCACAACCTACCAAACCTGCTCCTAGCACAGCGATGACCGACCAAAAATCTGACAAAAAGAAAGTTTTCTTCCCCAACTTCAAAGCCATACCTAGTCTAATCCCCACACCTAACCCCTTGGCCCCTTCTGGTCATGACCAAACCAAACAGATTGAACTTGTTGACAACCAACAGACATGTCTTTGTAACCCATCCCCTCATAGCCTTCATTATCCTTTGCCCAAGCACAAAAACCCCTTTGCACAAAAACCTAACCCAAAAAACCAACTCTTCAACCCCAAGACCCAAGCAACATATATTCACCAAATTGTCCCCCCTCCCACACCTCAATATCCCCTGACTGGATTGTAGAACAAAACAACCAAAATCTTGCCCTCCCCCTCACAATATCTTCAATACCAAAAACAACTAGAGCAAGCAAACTAAAAAAATTAAAATCTCTGGCCAGACACGTAACTGTTTTTCCCGAACCGCTAATCCACACCACTGCCCAAGTAAGTAATGTTGCCTTCCTTACAAGTTCCTCCACATCAAAGGTGATAAGCTCTGACTTATCACTGAAACCACCATGATCCTTCAAGCTTGGAACGTCAGAGGGCTTGGGCGCAAGTCTCGCGTCAGGGCCCTCAAAAAAGATGCCAGAATTTAAAATTCTGACATAAAATTCCTCTATGAAACTCTATCCTCTGCTTCTACCCTTGTTCCTATTCTTAATTCCCTCAGTTTCCACAATCACAGTATTGTTCCTCCCTTAGGATCCAAAAACCTTTCTGGGGGACTCTGTCTAGCCTAGAAGAATGGTGTTGATATCGAAATCACCTTGCAAAGTCAAAATTTCATAAATGCGTTAGTCTTTTCTGATCCCCCTAACTCTCTGTGGATGCTTACTGCAATCTAAGGCCCTCTCTACTGGGAAGGCAAAGAATTTTCTGGGAAAAATTGAGTTCCATTGCATCATGCTTCCAAGGTCCGTGGGTATGTATATGAGACTATAACGCCATTACCAACCAATCTGAGAAGAAAGGCAGCAGGCCTGTGGCATCATCCTTTACAGGGGGAATCCATGACTTCATTGACCAAAATCATCTCATTGATCTTGGCTTTTCTGGAAATCCCTTCACATGGAACAACAATCATCCTTTGAATGCTAACATCAAAGAAAGACTCAACAAAGCATACACTAATTCTGGCTGGTGCACCCTTTTCCCTGATGCTTTAATTATTCATCTCCCAGGGAAAGCCTCTGATCATCTCCTAATTGTGCTCAGAACTCACAAAATGAACCTCTCTGGTCCAAAACTGTTCAGGTTCGAAGCAGTATGGACTCGTGATCCTAACTCCCATTTAGTGGTAAAGCTGGCATGGAGTTATACTCAAGTTGGAATGCCTGAATATGTGCTCTGCTAGAAAATTGATCAGAAAAGCAAAGCTCTACGCAAATGGAACGTGACACATTTCGACCATGTCCAAACCAGAATAAATAATCTGACCTCCTGGTTAGATGTTGTTCAACAGAGCGAGCCATCCTCAAGAAACTTCGAACTTGAAAAGAGTATTAAATTAAAGCTTGATGAACAATGCCGAAGAGAGGAATGTCTTTGGCTTCAAAAGTCCATAATAAGATGGAGAAGTGAAGGGGATTTAAATACGAGGTGTTTTCATCTGAGCACAATCATCCGTCGCCGGAGAAATTCAATCAACTTTATCAAAGATCAAGCTGGCAACTGGATCTCAAAAAGGGAAGAAATATGTGATTGCTTCAACCAAAACTTTCAGGAAATCTTCACTTCTTCCAACCCTTGTTTCCCCCTAACCTTGAAAACATGCTCTCCCCTATGCTCACAGCCTTTGATATAGCCATGTTATGTGAGATCCCTTCGATTTCTAAAATCTCTAAGGTCATGAAGCAATTTGAATCCCTGAAAGCTCCAGGACCTGGAGGCATGACGGCGCTATTCTACAAGACTTACTGGGAAATTGTTCAGAAAGATGTTTGTATCTTTGTCCAACACTTCTTCGCCAACGGTTCCAAGCTTTGTGAACTCAACCATACCAACATTGTTTTGATCCAAAAAAATCCAAGCCCTACATGTGCAAATCACTACCGTATGTTGTTTACAAAGTAATCTAAAAAATCTTGGAAAATAAGCTTCGGCCCCCCTGCTTGCAAAACTCATTTCTCATTGCAGGCAGCGTTTGTCCCTGGGAGATTAATTCATGACACTAGCGTCATTGCCCAAGAAATTCAGCACAAAATGAGGAAGAAGAAAGGTACGGGTCTCATGGCTCTAAAGATCGACATGGAGAAAGCCTACGATAAAGTTGAGTGGTCTTTCATTATCAAAGTTTTGGAGAACTTTGGCTTCCCCCAACTCTGGATCGATTTGGGTTACTGAATGTATATCTACTCCTACCTTTTCCACCATAATCAATGGTGTTCCTTATGGTTTCTTCAAATCACAAAGGGGCTTGCGGCAAGGAGATCCTTTATCTCCCTTTCTCTTCATCCTAGCCTCAGAAGTCCTAACCCGACTCATACTCCGTGAAAAACAAGCAAGAAATATCCATGGAATCAAAGCGAGTAGAGGCAGTCCCTCTATCTCGCACCTCTTATTTGCTGATGATTTGCTTATTTTTTGTAGGGCCAACAATAATGAAGCTGAAACCATTCAAGAATGCCGAAGAAAATACAACAATTGGTCTGGGCAGTGCGTGAATAGTTCAAAGTCTCAAATCCATTTTAGCAAGAATGCTGGAGGAACAAGCACAAGAAATATCAGCCATGTTTTCGGCTTCAAAAGAGCTCCTAAAGACTCTGAGTACCTGGGTCTTCCTTTGTTCGCAAACCAATCCAAGGTTAAGGCTTTTGGTGATCTTATGGATAGAGTGGAAAGAAGACTAGTGAGCTGGAAATCCAAAGTTCTATCAATGGCCGGAAGAGGAACCCTTATAAAGTCTATTGCCATGGCTATACCTACATATACCATCTCAGCTTTTCTACTACCCAAGCAAATGTGTTAAAAATTTGATAGAATCATTAGGCGTTTCTGATGGGGATTCAAAATGGATGATCATCATCACTTTCATCCCAAAGCTTGGGATACAATTTGTATACCAAAAGCGCTTGGTGGAATGGGGTTCAAACGGATGCATGATATCAATATCGCCCTGCTTTGCAAATTAGGTTGGAACATTTTGGCAAAGCCAGATACCCTTTGGGTCCAAATTATGCTATCCAAATATCTTAGAGGTTCCCAATTTCTTAAGCAAACCCCAAAAAAATCCTCCTCTTGGCTGTGGAAAGGTATTTGCAATGGCCAAAAAATTCTAAGTAAATGAATTGGGTACATTATTGGAAATGGCAGATCCATCAATATCTGGGAAGACCCATGGATTCCCAAACCCGAAGGCTTCCATCCTGCAAATTCCAACCACAGTAACGCTGAGTATATGTTGGTGGCTGATCTTTTCCTCCCCTCATCCAAATGTTGGAACCACCCTTTGATTGATAGTCTTTTTGAGCCCTATACCGCTGATGGTATTAAGAAGATCAAGATTTAATTTCTCCTTCCCAACCCCAAGACCTAATAGCTTGGACCCCAACTAAATCAGGTATTTTCTCTACCAAATCAGCTTACTTAGTGGCAAATGCGCACAGATTTTCCAACAACTCTAATTTTCCACAAAATTTTTGGAAAGATCTGTGGGGTGCAAAAATTCTCGAAAGTCACAAGATCCTGTTATGGAGGATAGCTTGGAATATCTTGCCCCTCAAACAATCTTTGGCATCCTTTATTTCTGGTATAGACCCAACCTGCCCTCTTTGTAAATCAGTGCCAAAAACTGCAACTCACCTCTTCATCAAATGCAGTACTACGAGACTCTTATGGACCTTGTCTTACTTTGGATGCCGTCCCCCCCTAATAGTCCTGACCCCATTCGATGGCTTCATTTCATGCTAAAGCCCCCAAACACATCCAGGGAAGATCGGACTAAATACTCTATTCTTGCAGCTACCCTCATGGATCTAGTCTGGTTCACAAGAAACAAACTCGTCCATGAAAACAAGACTCTCGATCCAGTAAGCCTAGCGGGAAAAATCAATTCGGCGACGATGCTTTATCTTGAAACTTTAGATAAAACCAGCACTTCAGAGATAACCAATGAAACCTGGATTGCACCACCTTTCGGATGGTCTAAAATCAATTTTGATGCTGCAATTCGAGGATCATCTGCTTGTGCCGCTATTTTGGGTCGAAATTCTGAGGGAGCTTGCGAATTTGGTTTTACACAACTACTCTCTACTGGTGACCCAGAAGAAGCTGAGGCTTCGGCTGCTCTGTTAGCCATTCACACCGCAGTCCAGTTTCAAAAGCTTAATGTTATCTTTGAAGGAGATGCAGCAGTCGTCATCAACTCTTTAAGCAGGTCCAACAATGCCGAGCACTGGAGAACTAAACCAGCTTTGGATGAAGCAAAGCTCTGGTTGAGGAAATTCACCTATTGGGATTGCGTCTCTATCCCTAGAAAAGCCAATATAGCAGCACACAAGCTTGCTGCGGAAGCTTTCCGTTGTAATATTTTTGCCTTTGTTCATCCTTCATCCAAACTTTTGTCTAATTTGGAAGAAGTCTAGGAACAAAGATGTTTTTGTACCTCTTGCTCGTTTAATACAGCCGAATTACCAAAAAAAACACACCATTGGACCCATTGTTTGATTTGCATGAACACAATGTCATAAGTTTTTTTCCGCTTCTCAAAGATCCTCAGATTCCTCTCTGTCCAGATCATTTACACTGTCACTGCCATTCCTAGCTTGCACAGTTTTCGTGAAAGCTCTTGCCTCTGAATTCCCTGGAAGCATATGTTAGAAATTGATCCCATGATTGCCACTGATTCAATATCATCAATTTTTCTAGGACAATCTTCCACACAGAACTGATAAATGAGCATTCCCATAATAGATGGCTCCCAATTTCTTGCAGGTCACACAATACACATCTGTCATCAATAGTATACTTCCATTTTAACAGCTTATCCTTTGTCCTTAATCCACCTTTACATAATATTCACAGAATCACTGCACATTTGGGAATATGGCCACTAAACCAAACTAACTTCCCCCAAGATACTATAGTCTTTTTTGTCCTTAAAGCTTGCCATGCAGAATTCACAGAATAAATATCGTTTCTTCATTGACACTTATATCTCAACCGTTATAATTTAAGTTATACTCTGAAACTTTTTACAGTGAGATTAGTTTTTAGCCAACGCTTTTTTGGGGTGGACGCCCTTAAACATCTAAACTTATATCATACTTCTTTTACATCTTTGGAATCGTCATTTTTCAGCATCTTTCCTGGCAGAGGAGGCATGCAAAAGTGATTGGCCGGTTAACGTTGAAACCTCAAGATAGTTCTGCCCTAAGGCAAATCGACTCATCGTCGAAGACAATGAGTAATTCCCATGTGCACGAGAAGCATTCCTTGGTTTCGATATCAACGCAGCCTCCAAAGACTGTGGTGGCAACAATTTGAACCCCTTCGGATCCTGAAACCATCATCGTAACTGCCAATTAATATAGTAAGTCTCAGATAAATTGGGGTTTCCAATAGTTCCTTCACGTCTTCCACCTAATCCTCACCTCAATCCTATCGGTATTAAGCGATGACACTTCCACTTAGCAAGAAATGGAGAAAACCACGTTTGTAAGCTTGAGTTGGTATCTCTTGCAACTCAAAATGGAGAAGGTGGAGATTTCAGTTGTAAATTAGGACATCAGTACCTTTATACTATTGAAGTGTACAAAAAGCTTAAGATAGAGAACATAGAAGAAATACCAATCAGTATTGGCAATAGCATAACTCAGAATCACAACCCACATTAAAATTTAAACTCTTAAAGATAAATAGGGTTTTGGCATAATTGATGGGAGATGATTCACACCTCCAATTTGATGGAAGAAACGTTGAGAGAGTGAAGCTCGTGAGATATTACAGAGAAAATAATAAAGAAGTATAGGAAAGAGAATCAGAGGGGAAATGGAGGAAAAAGAAACTGGGTTAAATGAATCTTTTTCGTAGAAGTCAGTATTCCCCCGAAAATTTTAATAGGCACGAGGTTTTTTTGTTTTTGTTTTTGTTTTTTTAAAGTTGGACTGATGCTCAAGCTGGTACTAAGTTGGTGTGTTTCAAACATGAGATGCTCAAGCTGTAAAAAGGATAGTAATTTTAGATTTTTTTTTCCTTTAAGGAACATGAAGGTATTTAAATTCTATCCCATAGCTAGCAGCTATATGTTAAAAGAATCTACATTCTTTAGATTCTTTCAATAATGATGAAGACTATATAAGTGTCTCAATTAAGTTTGTGCTTCATATATTTCTCCAATAAAAAAGGATTGCAAAAAATTTTATTACGCCGACCATGATATGACACTGGTGGTAACACTTTGTTAACAAAAATAGGAAGTTTGGATAGAAAGCTACTAAAATATCTGCAAAAGTTGTCGATGATTTTCTTTGTTCAAAAACTACAGTTTTGGACATAAGCTTTTACAACCAATTAGAATAACGGTTCTCCAAATTTGTGACCTTAAAGGTTTGAAATTAAAGTTAAAGATTAGTACGGCATTATTGTCAATATTTTATGACGGAACGTCAATTTTGTTGCTTATGAAAAAGCATTTGAAGTTTATATATCGATGTCTTTATTATAGCGTCCACGTCTCATTTGTCACAAAAACAAATCGTGCACTTAGTCACACGTTCTACATTTGCTGCTAAGATACACTTTTGATAGCAATACTTTTGAAAGTTGTATTCAGAACGTGATGCTATACTTAATATTTTTCTTTCCCGCAGTCTAAACAAGAACAGTTGTAACCTAGCTATAAAAAAATGTGTTTCAGGCAACATTTGGAGAAAATTAAAGAAAGCCCGTGCTTCACGGATCCTTTACAACTATAAAAGAATGTGTTTCAGACAACATTTGGAGAAATTAATTAAAGAAAGCCCGTACTTTACGGATCCCTTGGCTAGTATAGCTTAAACAAGTACAGTATGAAATTAACTTTGGTGTAACTATTTGAGGCAGTGATATTATCGGTCTCATCTTATCTTCGAAATGGAGCTACTTGATGTAATTAATTGATGCAATGACTAATAAGATATTAAAGTCTTCTTATCTTGAATGCATTGAAATCTACAACACGTGCCTTCCAAATCCTCTCTCTCTCTCACACACACACACAAAAACACGTTTTGAGATAACACACTATATGCCTAATACAACAATGCAAGACTTGCCACAACTCAAAACTTGTCCAACTTTTCAGCAAAGCCAAGCCTTAGTGCAGAAAATGCTGAAGAGTTGGGCTCCCCAGTCACTCTCTCGCCAAACTCTATTCTCATGGTAGAAGCCGTTTGTCTCAGTTGGGGAGGGCCGTAGTATTCCTTTTTGCAGCCTTCAAAAGCAGGCGTTCCGCAAAAAATGCATTTCTTTTCGCGTCTGTTGCAGTCCTAGCTTTTACATTGACAATGTAAGAGCAATAGCAAAAACCCCTGCTTCGGAGGAGACCAGAGTGAAAGCCGTAGTTGCGGTGCAGGTAACCGTTGGTGGGTTTCTCTCAAACCTTGGCTTGAACCGAGGTTTGGATGAGATTACTGATCTACTTGGAAAATCAATCCTCCTAGAGCTTGTTGCGGCAGAGCTTGATCCCACTAAGCATCGATTATAGTGACGAAAAGCTTGATCATATTATCATTAACATTGCTACTGATATTACTATTCGATTTTAAGTGTCAGCGGCTCGAACTTTAAGCTTGTAGCTTCCTTAAGTAGCAAGGGGTGAGTGTTGCGTTGTTTGAAATTGTTTAACAATTTTCACTTACCAACTTAGTGGTGGTGCAACTTAATTTGTCTCTCTATTAGATTCCTAGACTCACTATTTGATACGCATATCACCGATAATATGAATACACACAATCTTATACATGTGCCATCGTTAATATCGTAAATTAAGGTACTTGCCAATTGATGTTTCAAGTAACAAAATGAAGCTAAGAGAGTAACCTTCCGACTGCGTGTATTTGAAAAGAGACGTAGCCGCTAATATGAGTTACGAAACGGAATCACTTTATTCACAAACCAAAGATAAGAAACTACCAGAGTAAGTTATGACCAAACACTAACTATTACGTCTGTTGATGCAGCTGCGGATCTGTTCCATACCTTACAAATTGCATGCCAACATGTTTGAAATAAAAAAGTTGATGATGTCCAAGTGAAAAGAAATTTTGAACGACATTCGGTGTACAACTGCTTCTTATTTTTACTTTTCCTTTTGTTTTTTGAAAGAGACGGGATTGGAGAAGGAAAATCTCAAGGGGTACGCGAAGCGGACAAAGCAAGACGAGCATGAGGTGAAGTATGAGTTTGATTTTGCGCTTCCTGATGAGTTTGGGGAAATTGGTGCTGTGCTCGTGGAGAATGAGCACCATAAGGAGATGTACCTTAAGAACATAACAATTGATGGCTTCCCAAATGGCACCATTAATGTGACTTGCAACTCATGGGTTCATCCCAAGTCTGACAATCCGGAGAATAGAGTTTTCTTCACCAACAAGGTCAGCCCCCACTCTTTCTCTTGCGAATATATACCAACCATGTTATTTCCAAACCCAGTAAAAGAAAAAAAAAATGACAGGGAAATACCTGAATGCATAAATGATTACATGGGGGTTGGGTTTAACGTTTGATGCATTATGCTAGGGTACATAGACCTCAACACAAGTGCGGCATGTATCGAGACTCCTTAAAAAATTTTGGACTCATTAAAGGTAGGGCTAATTACACATATGTCCCTGAGGTTAGGGGGTAATTCACTACAAGAAAAAGGCTTTTAGCGACGGGAAAATCCGTCGCTAAAAGCCTATTTTCCGTCGCTAAAACAATTTGCGACGGAATCACCGTCGCTAAAAGTCCCTCGCATAAAAGCCCGTCACTAATAGTTTAGCGACGGAATTTTGAAATCCGTCGCTAAATATGTATTTTTATGCCACGGATTTATTTTTAATTAGCGACGGATATTCCGTCGCTAATAATTTTTTTAGTATTTTAATTTATTTTCTTTTTTGTCAAATTAGCAACGGAATAATGTTTTAGCGACGGAATATTCAGTCGCTAAAAAGCTTATCTAGCGACGGAATATTCCGTCGCTAATTAGCAGATTGTAGGAATACTTTTAGCGACGGAATTAATCCGTCGCCAAAAGTCAACTTTTTTTTTATATGTTTTTTATTTTTCAATTACTCAGACCTGTAATACAATTTTCATTTCTCAACAACAACGCGCAATAATCAATACAGAAAGAAATATATATAATCAATCATAAAAAATGTATATTATAAAAAAGACTCATATGTACAAGCCGGGAACCGGATACAGCCGGTTAGGGGAGGGGAGAAGAGTACAAGCCAAGCGCGGGGGGCGAGGGGGGGGGGAAGCTAGGAACGGGCACGGGAAGGGGCTCATCAGGGGTTGCCGAGTCCCGGATTTGGATCCTGCTGATCCAGGGCCGGCTCGGCATGTCCAGCAGTGCCCTGCTCCCTGATCATCTTCACCACCACTGTAGCAATGCGCTGGATCTCCTCGTCGTCCAACTGACGCTGAGGAGCCGGTGTCTGTGGAGGGGCATGAGGGGTGAGGATAATCCTATCACGGCACGAGCAGTCGTGCTAGGAAGGCCGCGTATGCGGCCTTTCGGCCGATTCACGACCTCCGGCGTATCCAGCCATCGCTTCAACCCCCCAGTACTAGCAGCCGTACTAGTGGACGCTGATGGCTTTCCGGACTGCTGCTCGGACCCCCTTAGTTCTTCATACGAGGCATGCAAAAATAGTGGTTTAACAATATGTTAGGGCATTAATTAACGAAACGGACATTGAGGATAGAAAGACAAAACATTAACAACTTAAATAAATTGACTCACATCGATCCGCCGGGCAATATCTGAAATATAGTCGCCCGCCCGGTGCGCCTCGTCCTTGTCCTTCTTCCGCACGTGCGTCTGACTATAGGTCAGAGCTATGACCTCATCCTCCTCCAAATCCGGGTGCTCGACCGCGTTCATGTGTCGGACGATGTCGGGGGGCACCGCCCCCCCCCCCCCCCCGTGTGCGTCGGATCTCTGTTCTGTCTGTTCTCGGCCCCGCTCTTACTCTTGGCGTCCCAGCATGGATCCGCAGCCCACCGATCTATCATCTCCCCCCATACACGGTGAGATATCCAATGTGGGGGATATCTCGTCATCTCCGTCATCGGGGCACCCTTGGGCAGCAGCTTCTTTGCCCGGTCTCGTGCGTCGTGGAGCCATCGGCGGTAATTCTTGCCGATGTAGGCAAAGAAGGCCTGCTGCCCCAGTGCCTGCTGCTGAGGCGTGTCAAACGTAAACCCCTCCTGTAAGGCATTCAATAACACAAATTATGAAAAGAAAAAAAACTGTAATTAAACATTTACTAACGCTGAAAAAAATACTTCACTGTACCAGCCACTCCTCCTATAGGGCCTCCCTCACAGCGGCATCCCAGTCCTTCCAGTACGGGCGTGGCTCGAAGAATCGGCCCTTCACAAGAACGTCGATCTTTGTCCTCGCCAGATTCTCCAGGATCCTGCCAAAGAAGTAAATAAATTAATTAATACAGTTCAAATATAAATTAACACCCCAAAAATTTTAATATAAGGCATGAGATGATATTTTTAGTACTTACAGGCCCTCCTGCGTGAGCGTAACTCTCTGTTTACGCTGGGGGTCGATGCGTACCCCGCGTGTCGGACCACGGCCTCGTCAAGATCCTACAAAACACAGACATTAATACAGTTCAAATATACTTTAAATATAAGGCTAGCGAAAATGTACTAAACACCGTTATCAACTATACCTGAGGTAGAACCCACGGAAGATGGAGAATGCACGCGCGTGTGGGATGAATCTGCATCGGGCTGGGGCGACGGCTGGGGCTGGGGCCCCATCTGCTGTCCGCGATCACTCTGTGCCTCGTCATCAGTAGGCAATGACGAGGTGGGACCCACCGGGGAGGAAGCAGCTCGGCGTCCAGCCCGGCCACGAATAGCCCGTATCCTATCCATATCTGACTTCATATAGATAAATTACAAAGACATTAACACGTTAAAAACAATAATTTGGCAGAAATCATCATCGGCACTATATATATATATGAACGGATGTGCAAAAACACATCAATAAACACCAAGTTCTAAAATGTTACTACATTTTTTCCGTGATGTTACAACATTACAAGTCAATCATTTTCAGTTTGCGAATCATCTTCATCACTTTCCTCGTCGCCCTCTTTTTCGTGGGACTCGTCGTCCTCTTCATCTTCTAATTCATCCTCTTCATCAGTAGACTCGGTCACATCATCTCCAACACTTTCCACGTCTTCCGCGTCATCATCTACGACTTCTTCTCCTACAAGAAGTGTTGTTGGAAGAGGAAGATCGTCCTCCTCGTTGTTGACCTCAACAGGGAACAAGACACGTGGTTGGTCGGCTTGAAAGGAGTCTAGCTCACTGTCATATGTCACGGGCAATTTCTTGGACTTGATAGTTGTATACCAATGAGATTTGGGATTGGCGACGTCCTCCGCGTAAAAGACTTGTACAGCTTGACTAGCAAACACAAAGGGCTCGTCTGATGCAAGTCTTGACTTGACATTGACATCTACAATCCCTTGAGAGCTAACACGGATTCCTCTACTGCATGTGACATCGAACCACGTACACTTGAACATTACCAGGCGGTTTTGGGAACCCAGATATGTTAGCTCAACAATCTCATCTAGCTCTCCGTAAAAGTCCATGCAATTCTCGGCATAACAGTCGCCGTTGACCAAGACTCCACTGTTTTGGGTTTGTTTTGTTCGGTCATCATCTTTTACGTTAAACCTAAACCCGTTGATGATATAGCCTCCGTAACAGGATGTTTGTTTGTTAGGGCCTTCGGCTAGTAATTTCAAGCAGGAGGCCACTGGTCTATCCATTGACTGAACCTATTGTAGATGACGGTAAAAATTAAGGATAAATCAGTATACTAATTGGCCACAGAACTGTATATAACACATAATATAATTTCGTTAAACAATCTTACACGGATTTTGAACCACTGTACAAATTGTGATTTCCGATGAGATTCAAGTCCAGCGGGATCAGTGATTAAAGATTCCGCATCGAACTCACTGCAAACCAATATAGTTGACTCGCTTAACACACACTTTCAATTATGTACAGCAATGTAAGTGAATTAAGACTTTAACTTACTCAACGAATGCCGAAACTTCATCGCAATTTAGAAGGGCATATATTGTTGCAGCACTGTACTCTTCATCCGTTAGCCATCGAGTATACGTTCGGCCGAACGGACTACCTGACTGCTTGAATATTGACAATTGCCCTTCCAAATTTGTGCTTGCTCCGGGGTCATTTCGGCCTAGTTGATTTAACCTTGTACCAACATCAAGCCCAAAATATTGACTACAAAATTTTACAAGTTCTTCCATTACGTAAGCCTCCGCAATTGAGCCCTCAACCCGAGCCTTATTACAGACTTTTTTCTTTAAATGGAACATGAACCTAGAAGTTTAGCGAATCGAGTTAGGTGGAATATCAATGATAACAGATGTCGCATTAAGTGTAAACGAACAACTGTAACAATTTAAGGATTACCTCTCGAAGGGATACATCCACCGATATTGCACGGGTCCACCCATCTTAGCTTCATATGCCAAGTGAACAGGCAGATGCTCCATTGAATCAAAGAACGAAGGTGGGAAGATTTTCTCCAGCTTGCAAATCGTCACCACAATGTTCTTTTCAAGCACTTCCATGTTACTCACCCGGATCGTAGAAGAGCATATATCTCGAAAGAAATGAGATAATTCAGTCAAAGTCTCGCAAACAACCCGTGGCAACAGTCCCCGGAAGGCAATAGGAATGAATCTCTCCATGAATACGTGGCAGTCGTGACTCTTCATCCCTTGGAACTTGCATTCTGATACATTGCAACAACGAGATATGTTGGACGCAAACCCATCCGGAAGCTTCAAATTCTTAACCCACTGACAGACCTTCTCCACTTGTTTCTTGTCTAGACAGTAAGGTGCTTTCGGAAGTATGGTCCTCCCACTGACTGTCCGAGGATGCAATTCACGGCGTACACCCAACTGTTGTAGATCCCTTCTCGCTTTAAGGTGATCTTTCGATTTGTCCTTGACATTCATCACTGTGTTGAACACATTATCAAAAACGTTCTTCTCAATATGCATCACATCCATGTTGTTTCGGATAACGAGCGTCCTCCAGTAGGCTAACTCCTAGAAGATACAAAATTTTCTCCAGTTGTGCTCTTTCCCGAACCCTAGAATCTTCTGATCCGGCACACCCTTACCGTGTGGTATGTCAGTATCAAGTGCCTCTAGGTGTGAGAGTACTTCTTCACCAGATGGGTAGTCCAGTGTGACAACCTCACACTCGATTGTCCCGTCAAATTTATCCTTCTGCCTACGAAACTGATGGCCCGGTGGCAAAAGCTTACGGTGACATCCGAACCACGAGGCCTTTCCGCCGTGCTTTAACGTATGACCGGGGTTCACGCCCATACAAGCAGGGCATGCTAGCTTCCCATGTGTGCTCTAGCCACACGTCATTCCCAATGCGGGGAAATCATGTATAGTCCACATCAAAGCAGCCCTCTTCTGAAAATTTTGTTTAAGGGATGCATCATGTGTTTCGACTCCATGATTTCATAACTGTTTTAACTCATCAATCAACGGCCTTAAATACACATCTATGTCCTTACCGGGACTCTTCGGCCCTTGAATAAGTAACGACAAGAACATATACGGCTTCTTCATGCACATGCCTGGTGGAAGGTTGCAAGGGATAATAATAACAGGAGTAAGGCGTGGTAGACTGACCGAAAGGGTTGAACCCATCGATTGCCAGACCAAGTCTAACATTCTGAACTTCCTGAGCAAAGACTGGATGCCTGCGGTCAAACTCTTTCCACGCCTCTCCATCAGCTGGGTGTGTCAGCACATCGGCATCGTTGCTGCGAGTCTCACGGTGAGCCCTCATATGTTCAACCGTATTAGAGAAGTACTACATTCTCTGAAGCCGTGGTGTGACCGGGAAATATCGCAATATCTTCCATGCAATGTTTTTCTTCTTCCATTTGTCCGGTTTGTACCTCGAATGATCACATACTGGACACCGTGGCAAATCCTTATTCTCTTTCCAGAATAATACACAATCGTTATTGCACGCATCTATCCGGTCATAGCTCAACCCAAGTTTCCTCATCATCTTCTTCGCGTCATAGTACGACGGCGGTAGCTTTTCACTTTCGGGCAGTATTTCTTTGATTAAGGTAACAAACTCGTTAAAAACTTTCTCACTCAGCCCGTGGTCTGATTTCAACTGTAATAACCTACTAACCGCAGACAGCCGTGTGTGTTTCGGAGCTCCATCCCACAGCGGCTCTTCCGCAGCTCTCAACAACTCATAAAACTGATGAGCCCCCTCGTTCGGCGGTTGTGGACTGTCGTTACCCCAGTCAACATTAGCATGCCCAGCATCCATAATCATATCTCGGTAATCATATCGTGCCTCCTCCCTAACTTCAGTTTGACTAGCCGGGTTGGACGACAATACTATCGTTTCCCCGTGCTGCGTCCACCTTGTGTATCCACCCATAAAACCGTACCGACGAAGATGCCATTTTACTTCAATTCTTTTTCTCCAGTGCAACAACTCACATCTACCGCACGGACACCTTATCTTATCAAGGTCAACATGTGCAGGATGCGCATAAGCAAAGTCGAGAAATTCGTCAACGCGACACTCAAAATCTTCAGCATTCTTCCTTTTCATCCAACTTCGATCGACTGACATGACGACTGAATTATCGTACTGTATACCACCTTCAATTATGACCAGTGATTAGGCATTGCCGATGTAAATATGAATGCATGAATGTTACAACATGTCTACATATTTCCCCTCCACTCTTGAACAGGTAGTGGTCCTATCCCATTCAGAAAAGCACATGTTTATAAAACAGTGAATAACTCATGCTTAGTCCCATGTCTGTGGAAAATTCGGCAGCACCTCCCCACATTTCTCCAAGTACACGACATCGATTAGGTGTTCTAACATTCATCTAACCTTGCTCAGGAAGGTTTGACGGATGTTAGAACACCAGATCTGTATGCACCCGGAGAAACACACGAGAACGTGTACCAAATATCCACGACATAGAACACAAAGCATGAGTCAAAACACTGTTTTATAAACAATTAGCTTTTCCAAATTGTCCAAACTGGACATCCAAAGGCTCATTACAAAACATTACTTTGTAATGAGTACCTTTGAACGTGAACTAAGGGTTTCTATGCATGCATGTGTTTAGAAATTGATAACATATGCTAGAATCTTTCCGAAATATCAAAACTGTAGAAGGATCGTTACATATGTTACCAATTCCACATTAAATAGAATTTGTTGGCAACGAGTTGAACCATCTCGTTACCAATGGACTTCTCAAAACAACAACTAATATAAAGAAGGCAAGGTTTGTAAACAACGAGTAATTGAACAATCTCTGGGCAACATGGAGTAATTATGGCTAACTGGGTTATTAGGGTTAATTAGGGCTAACTGGGTTATTAGGGTTAATTACGAGTATTAATTATAGCTAATTAGGGTTGATTAGGACTAATTAGGGTTAATTAGTCCTAATTAGGGTTTAATTGTGTCGAGTAGTGCTGATTAGTCCTAATTAAGGCTAATTAGGCTTAATTGGTTATGTCAGGAATAATTAATGTTAATGAAGGCTAGTTTCGGATAATAATAGCTAATTAGGGTTGATTAGGACTAATTAGGGTTATTTAGTCCTAATTAGGGTTTAATTGTGCCGAGTAATGATGATTAGTCTTAATTAGGGCTAATTAGGCTTAATTGGGTTATGTTAGGGCTAATTAATGTTAATGAGGGCTACTTTCAGATAATTATAGCTAATTAGGGTTGATTAGGACTAATTATGGTTATTTAGACCTAATTAGGGTTTAATTGTGCCGAGTAGTGCTGAGTAGTCCCAATTAGGGCTAATTAGGCTTGATTGGGTTATGTTAGGGCTAATTAATGTTAATGAGGGCTAGTTTCGGATAATTATAGCTAATTAGGGTTGATTAGGACTAATTAGGGTTATTTAGTCTAATTAGGATTTAATTGTGCCGAGTAGTGCTGATTAGTCCTAATTAGGTTTAATTGGGTTATGTTATGGCTAATTAATGTTAATGAGGGCTAGTTTTGGATAATTATAGCTAATTAGGGTTGATTAGGACTAATTCGGGTTATTTAGTCCTAATTAGGGTTTAATTGTGCCGAGTAGTGCTGATTGGTCCTAATTAGGGCTAATTAGGCTTAATTGGGTTATGTTAGGACTAATTAATGTTAATGAGGGCTAGTTTTGGATAATTATAGCTAATTAGGGTTGATTAGGACTAATTAGGGTTATTTAGTCCTAATTAGGGTTTTAATGGTGCCGAGTAGTGTTGATTAGTCCTAACTAGCGCTAATTAGGCTTAATTGGGTTATGTTAGTGCAAATTATGACCAATTAGGCTAACTATAATCAATATGCGCATAATTGGGTTCATTTGGACTAATTACAGCTAATTTGATTTTCATTAGGTTCTTAGGATTAATTAAAACTAATTAGGCTCGTTAGAGCTAATTAGGGTTAATTGATTTACTAAAATATTGTTAATCAGGACTAATTAGAGCTAAATATAGCCAGTGCTGAAGCCACGATGAGATTCTAGGGGGTGCATGCTAAAAATGTCGCATTAACCTAACTAACCTAAATTAGGTTAATGCACATTCAACAATCTCAATTCCGACACCTCATTTAGGGTGTCGATATGGTGTCCGATACGTGTCCGACACCTCCGGACACGTGTCCGACACCTCCGGACACGTGTCCGACACATACTGACACATGTCCGACGCCTTTGGACACGTGTCCGATGCCTCCGGACACGTGTCCGACGCCCACCGACACGCACCTCCAGACACATCGGCATACGTTAATTTATGTTTTAAATGTCGGACACCGTCGATTAGACGTGGTGTCCGTGTCTGCGCTAGCTAACAGGTATCTCAATCCAATTGGGTCCCATCCTCCATCAACAACCTCAATTCCGATACCTCATAGAGGGTGTCGATATGGTGTCCGATACGTGTGTGACACCTCCGGACACGTGTCCGACACATATCGACACGTGTCCGACGCCTCCAGACACGTGTCCGACGCCCACCGACACGCACCTCCAGACACATCGGCATACGTTAATTTGTGTTTTAAATGTCGGACACCGTCGATCAGACGTGGTGTCCGTGTCTGCGCTAGCTAACAGGTATCTCAATCCAATTGGGTCCCATCCTCCGTCAACAACCTCAATTCTGACACCTCATAGAGGGTGTCGATATGGTGTCCGATACGTGTCTGACACCTCCGGACACGTGTCCGACACATACCGACATGTGTCCGACGCCTCTGGACACGTGTCCGACGCCTCCGGACACGTGTTCGACACCCACCGACACGCACCTCCAGACACATCGGCATACATTAATTTGTTTTTTAAATGTCGGACACTGTCGATCAGACGTGGTGTCCGTGTCTGCGCTAACTAACATGTATCTCAATCTAATTGGGTCCCATCCTCCGTCAACAATCTCCATTCTCAATTCTAAAAGGCTCAATGCAATAAAAATTAACAAAAATCACACATTCAATCCAATTGGGTCCCATCCTCCGTCAATAATCTCAATATCTCAAATGCTCAATGCACAATTAAAAATCTAAAATCATCAATTAACAACCGAAAATCATCAATTAATAATCGCAATTACTTCAAATGCACAGCTAATGACCTAAAATCATCAATTAACAATTAACAATCTAAAATCACAGATCAATAATCTCAATTCTCAAATGCACAATTAACAACCTAAAATTCTCAAACAAATCATGTATAGTTCAAATGGGAAAAAATTGTTCAAAATGCACATATCCGATGCGCTTGAATTATTTCAATTTAGGGTTCGATTGTATTAGGCATTCAATTTAGGGTTCAATTAGTTTAATTTAGGGTTCGGTTCGATTAGGGCGGTTAGGGCATTAAATTTAGGGTTTAATTAGAGTTCAATTACATTAATTTATGGTTCAATTAGGGGGTTCCATTGATTCAATTTAGGGTTGGGTTGATTTGGGGCATTCAATTTAGGGTTCAATTAGTTCAATTTAGGTTTCAGTTGGATTAGGGTATTCAATTTAGGGTTCAATTAGTTTAATTTAGGGTTCGATTCGATTAGGACATTCAATTTAGGATTTAATCCCGGTTCAATTACTTCAATTTAGGGTTCAATTAGGAGGTTCTATTGATTCAATTTAGGGTTCGGTTGATTTCGCTATTGCCGTTTATGCTTGAATTAGGGTATTCAATTTAAATATAGTTTGAAATGGATCATACACTCGTACATACATATTTGTTTTACATTTTTTTTATCCAGATTGACTATTGAATGATCAAGCCCTACCACAAATGACTACTAGTCAAATTAGTAGGTCAAGCAAGATTGTTCAATTTTGTAAAGTTGCTAGAAGTGTAGCAAATTCATTTCAAATTACTGAGAATACAAGAAATGTACTAGGTGATGGGCTAGAATTTGTCACAGACTCACAGGACTAGGCGTACTACTCTACTTTGGGTTCTTGGATACAACACAAGATGGGCCGAAGGAAGTTGCTCAGCCCCATATGTCCATTTCGGATGTGCTGGGCCTTAAAGTACATGGACCATAAAATCTTACCGTAATAATGTGAGCGCAAGTGGCAACTACATGTTTCTAAGTTTTACGAAATTCCACATAAATTTCAAAATGGGGAATTAAACTTTATAATGTCGTTCAGTTGACTTGTCAAATAATACTTATATACTTAATAATCTCAATTAATCTTTGCGTCGCAAGATTGTTATTTATCAAGGAGACAATATGGGGGCGCCGCAAACCACCACCCCCTCCCCATATTGCGTCATCTTAATTTTAATGTCCCATGCCCAGTTTCGTCCCATCCCGTCCCATCCCATCTAGATCCAACGCCACTTAACCCGATCAATTACAATACGAGTCAACTTTTTTAGCTTCTAATTTATTTTGTTTTACACTAGTCATATTTTTGGATGAGATTATTTTCATTATTCTAGTTGGTATAGGCAACGGATAAAGGTGGCTGCTGGAGTTGGACGATAGCGATGGTCGGTGGGGGACGGCTATCGGAGTTTGCAGTAGTGACTGTCGGCGATTGCTACCGAAAATGGTAGACAAGCTAATGGTCAATACTGATATATGGGCTTATGTCAGTAACAAGGTTTATGATGAAGGATGAAAATAAATAACAAAACGCTTAAGATGAAGCATAAAGGGCATTTAATTGTAACATAATAAAAGAAACAAATGGGTAGTGATATTAAACGCTATAAAAAAAATTACCTGATGGGAGTCGCCGGTGTCGAGGGAGGTCACCGCGGGGGTCGAGGGAAGTCACCGCCGGTGTCGAGGGAGGTCGCCGCCGGTGTCGAGGGAGGTCGCCGCTGGTGTCGAGGCTTTTGGTGGTGCCGAAGGTGGGGAAGGATGTGAGAACGGCGGTGGCACAATCGCCGGAATTGTGGTTTTGGGATTTTCGAAGAGAGAAGCAGTGAGAGAGAAAACCAGATCTGAGAGTTAAATAGAGTTTTAGCGACGGAATCACTCCGTCGCTAAAAGTCCGTCGGTGAAGGTCTATTTTTACGGACGGAGTTTTTAGCGACGGAGTTATTCCGTCGCTTGAATAATATTTTACGACGGAGTTTTACTGACGGAGGTTTCTGTCGGTAAAACTCCTTTTAGTGACAGAATATATTCCGTCGCGAAATATCCGTCGCAAAAGACGTCTTTTCTTGTAGTGATTACAGTCAAGGACACTAAGTTTCAAAATGTAACATTCCATGACCAAAAGTGTTTCAAATGTATCACCCGTGTCCATCCGTTAGGGTTCCGTCCAAAAAGTGTACTTTTTTTTTATGTCAGCAATACGTATTTTTAAAATGACAAAACTACCCTTGTACTGTATATACTAAGTAATTTTTATTGTATATATTGAGTATTTTGAACAAAAAAAATGTCATTTAATAATTAGAATAATTATTTTGTCTTCCCCAGCTAACTCGCCGGCAGCCAGACCTTCGCCCCACGCCGGCAGCCCCTTCCCCTTGCCCCACGCCGGCAGCCCCCTCCCCTCGCCCCACGCCGGCAGTCCCTTCCCTCTTACACGCCATGGCAGCCCCACTACCGGCCGCACAAGCGGTCGCCGGCGACTAACTCTGTTCCCCGCGCCTTCACCAAAATGCCCCTTCATCGTGCCTGTACGAGCATCGCGCCGATGCGACCGTGCCACTACCACTGCAATCGTCCGATCGATGTTGCCGACAGACCCATCGCCGGCCAGCAACTCCGGTCAGCAGCCCCATCACCGGCGATCAACTCCGGCGCTCCTTCACCGAGCGCCATCACCAACGCCTCCGCGCCGCAACCATCTCGCAGTTGCCACCACCGTCCGGGATTTATCACCAGCACCATCTCGAGGGAAGGCGACGCCGGTGACGGGAAAGGGGAAGGGGGAGGGTGGGGGCGCCGGGGAAGGGTGCGGCGACAGGGAGGCATAAGCGAAGGGGTGCTATCGACGGTGTTTGAGACAGAAATGGCCAAATGGGCTTGGGGAGGGGTTGGGGGGGGGGAGTAATGGCATTAAAAATAAGAAGATGAAATAATGGCATTGAAAAATAAATAAGGTTCCAACTCAGGGGTAATAAAGTCTTTTCAGTAAAACTGTTAGGTTTTTAAGATTCCGTTTGGTCAATGGACATAAGTGTAATTTGTCCAAACTATTGTCATTGGCTGTAATTACCCATAAACCTCAGGGATATATGTGTAATTAGCCCTTAAAGGTATCATGCTTGCAAAGATGGTTTGGGACACTTATTCTAATATCCTTAGTGCAAATATTGGCCCCCGCTCAATCTATCGCTAAATGACACAGAATCTAGTCCAATATCGTTATGAAATTTTGTCAGTAAGCGGGGAAGTTGCAGCCATGACCTACCAGCATGGTTCAACCGTTGCAGCGGGACAAAAAAAAAAGAGCAGTTCATTATAGAGTGGAGTAGCTCATTGAATTTTGTCGTGTTTTTTCCTTGGAGCAGTCGTACCTACCATTCCAAACACCAGATGGATTGAAGAAGCTACGAGAAAAAGGAGTTGACTGTTCTGCGAGGTGATGACGAAGGGGAGTGCAAGACGCCTAAGAGGATCTATGATTACGATGTATATAATGACCTTGGGGACCCTGACAGTAGCAGTGAGTCGGCGAGGCCAGTCCTCAGAGGCAAAGATTATCCATACCCAAGGCGTTGTAGAACAGGCCGCCCAAAGACCAAGAAAGGTATGGAACGTATCAATGACACGTAACAGAATGCTGCCTCTGTTTTGCTCTGTTATTCCTATGTTCTTCTTCTCCGAGAAGTAGCATCCCCTTCCTCTTTGCAGGACTTTCTGACTATCTTTAGTCATTTCTAGCTCATTGCCAGTTACAGACTCCTCTTCACCTTACTCTTGATGAGCCTAACCTTAAACCCACTTTATATTCTCCACCCATTTCTTTCCAGAAATATTCACTCACATTCCAGTAATCCGTATCCTTCCTTCCTCTGATCTCTCAGCTTTTTCTACTCTATCAACTCCTATGGAAGAACTCATTAACAAGACATCTTCTCTTTTAGTCGCCGACCTTGATGACCTTGTAGTTGATGAGACCAGTGTATTGAAAGAGTATGAGCTCACGCTACTGGCCAAGATCATAAGCTCAAAACAACCAAACCCAAAATTAGTCCAAGCAATTCTCCAGAAGGCGTGGAACCCATTGAAAGGTATGAAACTTCAATCCCTTCAAAATAATATCTTTAGTATCACCTTTACCCATGAATGGGACAGGAACCGCATATTGGCATCCAGGCCGTGGTCCGTTTTGAACGCGCATGTTGTAGTCAGAGATTGGCCTCCTCATCTGAATCTGGAAGAAATTGATTTCTCAAAATCCTCCTTCTGGATTCGAGTGACGGGTCTGCCCCCGAATCTGATGTCCAGGCAGAATGCTGAAAGAATAGGAGCCAAAATTGGGAGAGTCATGGAAGTGGACTTCATTGCTGATGGGAATGTAGCGTGGCTGAGATTCCTAAGAATACAAGTCCAGATTGATATCAACAACCCTCTGCACACAGGTTTCTATAGGATCAAAGAACCAAACAATGAGGTTTGGACCAGAGTGCAATATGAACGTCTCCCTGATTTCTGTTTTAGCTGCGGCCGATTGGGTCACACTAATCGAGGTTGCCCTCATCCGCCTACTGAACCGCCGGACAACTTGTCGTCCCCATATGGTCCATGGCTGAGAGCTGAGTCCCCAGATTCATGCCCTAGATCTGCGTTTTGGAATCCCATTGCAGTGAAAAATCGAGCAAATCTGCTGGATCCCACTTCCGGCACCTCTAACCTTCCGGAAAAATCATCTTCAGATCTGCCGGATCCCACTTTATCGGATAATTCATCTTTAGATCAGCCGGATCCCTCTTTACCGGATTTCCTGGGAGCTAATCTCGGAATACTCCCGCCACCTAAAGCTCTGACACTCGCCCATTCTGATCAATCTTTTGACAAGACCAGACACCAAAGTTCTGAGAAAAAGGACAAAGCCAGCAACCAATCTCCTCCCTTTTTTCCCCAATTCAAGGCCCTGAACAATACAGAGACCATACCTAAGGCAGGAACCATACCTCACCAACCAGGATCCCCGCCCCCTACGAAATCAGCCCCAAATCCCCATCAGTTGATACTCTCACCCAACACCCAGCAAAAAAGAAAATGCAAGTTTACTTTGGAGCTACAGACAAAAAAACCCAAGTTTGACCAAAACTCAAAGTCTTTTGACCAAACCCCTCCTTTTTCTGAAACCTTACACACCACCCTAGTTGACAAAACAAAACCCACCGCCCCTAACCGCAGTGCCAAACTCAAGGCCCTGAAACAATTAGCTAGGAGAACCAAAAAGCCTTTTCACCTTGATCCCATCTCGCAGACCCCTAGCCCCCCTTCAATCCTGATTGAACTCAATTCTCCCGGAGTGAACAGGGCCCCAGAGGTGACAAGCCATGGCTTGCTCACCCGTCCTCCATGATTCTCCTAGCCTGGAATGTCCGAGGGCTTGGACGCGCCAAGCGTGTCAGGGCCCTCAAATATGATGTCAGGCACCTAAAACCTGACATCCTCTTCCTTTCTGAAACCCTTTCTTCCCCCTCTCGTCTCTCTCAAATTCTTGAACCCCTTGGTTTTACCAACCTCTGTGTTGTCCCCCCCTCTGGAGCTAAAAAACCAGCAGGGGGTCTCTGTCTGGCCTGGAAAGTGGGTGTCGATATTGAGATCACACTCCAAAATCAGAACATCATAAGTGCTTTGGTGTTTTCCGATCCCCCAACCTCTCCTTGGATGCTCTCTATGATCTACGGACCTCCTCACTGGACAAACAAAAGGAAATTTTGGGAGGAGATGAATACCTTGGCTGAGGCTTTTGTTGGCCCCTGGTTATGCATGGGTGATTTTAATGCGGTGGTTGATCAAACAGAGAAAAAAGGAGGGACTCCGGTTGCTTCCTCTTCGAATGGCGGTTTAGGTGGTTTTATTAACTCTCACCACCTTATTGATCTTGGTTTCTCGGGAAACCCCTTCACATGGAATAACAATAGGCCTCTAGCTGCAAACATCCAGGAAAGATTAGACAAAGCCTACTCCAACTCTGAGTGGAGGGCTCTGTTCCAAGATGCGGCAATCACTCATATCCCTGGCAAATCCTCTGATCATCTTCCAATTGTTCTATGCACTCATAATGCGATCTCTCCCAAGCCGAAACCTTTCAAATTCGAAGCCGCTTGGACCCGTGATTTATCTTCACATCAAGTTGTAAAATCAGCTTGGAGCAAACAAGTGTCTGGCACCCCCGAATTTGTGCTTTGCCGGAGAACAGATTATGTGACCCAAGCTCTGCGAAAATGGAACATTACTCACTTTGGTCACATTCAGACTCAGATAAAAAAACTGAGCGAATCTCTGAATTATGTGCAGCAACAAGAGCCTTCGATCAGGAATATGGAACTCCTTCGTAACATCAAGTCTCAGATTGATGAACACTGTAGCAGAGAAGAATGGTTATGGCATCAGAAATCTAGACTCCAATGGATTAAAGATGGGGACCGAAATACCAAGTTTTTCCACCTCAGTACAATTATCAGACGCACACAGAATTCGATCGATTTTATCAAAGATAAATACGGGAATTGGATCTCAAATAGAGAGGATATTGGAACATGCTTCAATGAAAATTTTAGTGAGTTATACCAGACATCCAACCCTTCCTTCCCAGACAACTTGGAAGGTCTGCTCCCCCAAGTGATTACAGGAGCCGAACTGCTGAGCCTTCAAGAAATTCCTTCGGTTACAGAGATCTCCTCTACTTTGCAGAAATTCAGCAATCTCAAAGCTCCCGGTCCTAATGGCATGCCATCTCTCTTCTACAAAACTTATTGGGAGTCTGTGAATTTTGATGTGTGCAGAACCATTCAAAGCTTTTTCAGCGGCAACTCTCTCTTACATGAACTAAACCACACCAACATTGTTCTGATCCCTAAGATTCCTTCTCCTACAAAAGCTGAACATTATAGGCCGATCAGCCTTTGCAATGTTATTTACAAAGTGATATCCAAGCTTTTGGCAAATAAGTTGAAACCTCTCCTCACCAAAATCATTTCACCGATGCAATCGGCTTTTGTTCCTGGACGCTTGATCAATGACAATAGTATCATTGTCCAAGAAATCTGGCATTCCATGAGAAAGAAGAAGGGAGCAGGGCTAATGGCGATAAAGATCGACATGGAGAAGGCGTACGACAAAATCGAGTGGTCCTTTATCCTCAAAATTCTTCAAAATCTGGGCTTCCCACCGACTTGGATTCATTGGGTTAATTCGTGCATATCCACCACCAGCTTCTCTACTTTATTGAATGGAGTTCCTTTTGGCCACATTAAACCCCAGAGAGGTTTGAGACAAGGAGATCCGCTGTCTCCATATTTATTCATCATAGCTTCAGAGATTCTTACAAGATTACTTCTCCGTTCTGAAAATTGCGGAGAGTTACATGGTATCAAACCAAGCAGGGGTAGCCCCGCCATCTCACACCTCCTTTACGCTGATGATTTAATCATCTTTTGTCGGGCAAATATAGCGGAAGCTGAAACAGTCCAAAAATGCTTGAATACTTACAATTCTTGGTCAGGACAGTGCACGAATCAGCATAAGTCAAAAATCTACTTCAGCAAGCACCTCGACCCAAGATTGAGAAGTGACATTTGCAGAATTCTGAAGCTTAGTAAAGCTCCCAAAGAGGCAAAATACTTGGGGCTGCCTATTTTCACTAATCAATCTAAGAGCAAGCTCTTTGAAGAGATAGTGACAAGAGTGGAACGGAGATTAGCAAGCTGGAAAAGTAAAGTCCTTTCTCAAGCTGGTAGAACAACATTGTTGAAAGCTACAGCCATGGCAATTCCGACTTATGTGATGTCGACGTTCATACTCCCAAAGAAAATCACAGAGAAGATCGATAAGCGAATGCGCAATTTTTGGTGGGGTTTTAATGATGATGGAAAAAACCATTACCACCCAAAAGCTTGGGACTCTATATGCATACCTAAATCAGCTGGTGGAATGGGTTTCAAAAGAATGCATGATTTTAATCTAGCTTTGATTGCTAAATTGGGATGGACAATCTTGAAGAACCCGAATGAGTTATGGGTACAAATCATGAAATCAAAGTATTTGAGAGGCATTCCTTTCCTCGAATACACTCCGTTGAAGTCAGGGTCATGGATTTGGAAAGGTATTTGCAAGACTCGGAAAATCATTGAAAAAGGCTTGGGTATGATTGTAGGAGATGGTAAAAACACTCATGTATGGAAGGATCGGTGGATCCCTACAAATGAAGGTTTCACCTATGCCAAAAGAAACTCAGATTTACATGAAATCAACCTAGTGGCTGACCTTTTCTATCAGAATTCACGTGAGTGGAATTTCCCAAAAATCCAAAGCTTATTCGACGAGGCAACCGTGGAAGCTATTAGGAAGATCAAATTTTCAGCAACACAAACCCAAGACATAATAGCTTGGACCCCGGATTCGAAAGGGAATTTCTCAGCTAGATCGGCGTATCTAACGGAAAACAAGCAAAAGTTCAGACCTAATCCTCTCTTCCCAGCAGATTTTTGGAAGAGGCTGTGGAAAGCTAAGCTAAGAGAGCGACACAAAATCTTCATTTGGCGCATTGCTTGGAACCTGCTCCCGGTGAGACAAAAGTTAGTGGCTTTCTTCCCTGAAATTGACCCCTCTTGTCCCCTTTGCGGATTGTGCCCTGAAACACCTACACATCTCTTCCTTGAGTGTAGTAGAACTAGACTCATTTGGGCTGCCTCGTCTCTAGGTTGCCGGCCTCCGGTGGGTCTGAACTCGCAGGTGGAATGGTTGGATTACTTTTTGAATCCACCAGGACAACATTCTGAAGAACGAATCAAATATACAAATTATGCAGCTACACTAATGGATTTGGTTTGGTTCGGCAGGAACAAGCTTTTGATGGAAGGTGTCCCTTTTGACCACAACAAATCAGCAGATACCATCAACAAAGTCTCCAACGCCTATCTTGCCTTTCTTGGGGGCAAATCTAGGGATATACAAGACCGGTATGCATGGAAACCTCCATTTGCAGGATGGCATAAGATCAATTTTGATGCGACGGTACGCGGTCATAGAGCAGTGGCTGCTATGGTTTGCCGGAATGCTGAAGGTAAATTTGAATTTGGAAGCACAGAAACGCTAGAGACTCAGGACCCTGAAGAAGCCGAAGCCACTGCGGCCTTGCTTGCAATCCGCACAGCCTTTTTGGAGGGGAAGCAGTATGTTATAGTTGAAGGAGATGCTAAGGTGATTATTGATATGCTAAAGGACCATTCCATGACTCCTAATTGGAAAACCAGGCACATCATTGAACAAGCCAGACGGCTCCTTACTAAATTCACTTGTTGGGATGTGTTTTTCTCCCCTAGATCAGCGAACAGAGCAGCCCACAATCTTGCTGCTCATTCTGCTCTCTGTAATGTTTTTGGTTTTGTTCCACCATCTTCCAGCTTTTTGTCTTTCCTGGAAGATGAGAGGAACAGTGATGTAATTCGGCTTTTGTTTAATTTTAAGTTCTTGCGCCCACCAAAAAAAAAAAAAAGGTATGGAACGTATCTATCTATCTAATATATAACTAGCGAATGTACCCGTGCAAATGCACGAGACGCGATGTAATTTAATTTTAGTGTCAATCATATACGTTTAAAATTTCAAAAGAGAAAGAAAAATAGTGAATTCTAAAGGCAAAGGAGCTAATTCTTTAAACATCTTAAACTTTTTACTGTAGTTAACAGTACTCAAGTATGTAAATATTTCGAATAAATTAGTCCACTACATAATATATAAGAATCGTAATCAAACACCTTTAACACCAATTTTGGTTATAGACTAATTCAGGATCGATACTACTAATCATCATAGATTACTTTTCTAGCACTATTCTTCCTTTCACTTTTGGCACTGAGTGTGGTTAATGAAACCAAAAAAGCCGTAATGAATGGAGTCCATATGATATTTGGTTCTTTTTTCTTTTATTTCTAGACAAAATCTAAAACCATCAACTTCTGAATGTTATAAATACAAAGAAGGAGATTGTTGTTTACCTGGTCAACACCAGGCATGGTGCACAATGCAATAGAAAACAACCTTTAAAAAATAGGAAATACCCCAAAAAGATGCACAAAGCCTTCTGCATGGAGCCTGACAATGGCATCTAATCAAATGAAGAATGCTAAAGAATTATACTTACTAAGTCTGATAGCATCGACACTTCCTTCTACTATTAGGGATAGAAAAAACATTAAATTTATTGAGGCATGTTTACAATTAGACATAACATTCAAAACTCATTGCCATAAACGTGGAGCACAGCTTTGAAATTATGAAGAGTTAGTAATCATATAGGATAAATGACTCCATTAGTAGAATCAAACTAACTGGTTAGCATATATACATGTTTTTTTCACTGAAATCTATAGTGGGTATTCGTGCCTATCTTGCCAACAAAAACCAAATTGACAGTTTTTGTCATAATAGTTTTATTAGGCGTATAGCCCATGCCTCAAGTTTGTAATCATCCATGCTAAAGCAGAGTTTTAGATCCTTCCAGAACAGTTTAAAAGCATTTGAGCTGCCATATTAAACCTTAATTTCTAGCTATTCAATCATTAAATGGTGAACCAACAAAACGCATTAGCTAGAAATGAAATGGATCACATAGCAGGTACTGTTATCTATAACATATACCAAGGTTTTGCACACAGTGGTGGAATTGGTCCGATAACTGAGCGGAGCCTCAGTACCCGGCACACCTGGCCACTGATGAACACTCCTGCACAACCTCAGCAACAGCTGCTGTCAAAAGCTAGTGCCATCCGCACCAGTCATCAAGGAGCTCAATTCCACAAATGCCCTAACATGATAAGGCGTTAAAACAATTAGACTGTGGTTAAAACATTGAAACTAACAGTAGGGGATTTGGCATACCTGATGCAAGGGCATCCAACGTCAATCACGGAAGATAGAGTTCTCTATATGTTCTTCATGGAAAGGTGATATTGTTAATTACATTTGAGCAATAACTTAATTAGACATGCATTCAAAAACTCCCCACATCATTGATATATGCCGTAAAAGTTATAACACAGAAGGCACGTATCAAAGACTGTACATTGATCTTGGAAGACATAGCACAAGGTTGATCTTTTTTGAACATTTGATATGGACATATATTTCACAGTTTTGATTTAAAAATCTCTTTCAACTCTACTTTTTCAACTTTAACAAAATAAATTCATTTTTAGAGCAAGGCATCATATCAAATTACATTGTTAATGTATTATATAGTACAACCACACTTAAAAAAGGAAAAGGGTGTGAACAAATTCAACACCTAGGGAATAAGTGTATTTCCTAGAATCTTGACATAGCTTTATGCTGAAAGAGGTACAGGAAATCCCACCTGATATAGTTAACATGTTGAAAATTACTGTTAGGCAATCACAACATATATTCAGCCTAGAAATTAACAAAAGCTGAAAAAACGAAAATGCGGGTGAAATAAAAGTTTAATGTACGAATGTCTTGGAGCAGTGATAACTAAGTTAGTTTCACCCGACTTCCTCAATGAGTTGGTGTTCATGCTATTTGGCCGGCTCTTTCCCACTTCTATATTCCAAAGTCTCACCTCCCTAAATTGGTTTGCAATTGGGCAATGGGAGAATAATATTTTTGCTCTATTACATTATGCTAGCAGCTAGCTATAGGAAAGTTCAATTTTAACCATGCAGAGAAAAGAGGATGCCAGTTAAGACACTTGTAACGCATCACATGTGCTTATACAACTTGGAAAGGGAAGGAGCTGAAATAAGAAAAAACAAACAAATGTTCAAGTAAAACTTGTGTGGCAGAAAAATGTAGCATAGTTCAAGCACTATATAACAAATATCTGTTATGTGGGTTAAGTTCTGGAATCTATATAATATATAATAAGCGAAACGAGATGCAAAGCGAGAGCTTTTTTGTGCGACACATCATCACAGAGATATAACTTCTTTACTTGACACGTCATCACATTATGTTTTCAATGTGAAATAGAATTATAAGTGTCGTTAAAGATGAAAATATTATATCGAATGGGATTCTTATTTCATGATAAGTTAATTTCTATATTACTAAGCCTTATATAAGTGAAAGACTAATTCTAAACGTTCTAAAACTCTAACCGATTCACGAACTAACTTATTAGGACTTAATTTTGACTATTATATCCTTAAAATCACTATCTAATATGAATATAAAAGTTCATATATCTTAAAAACGAAAATAACACACTAGATTTAGAAGAGAAAAAAAAATAATGCTACAATTGAGAATATTATCTTGGATGGAATTCTTATTTCTTGATAGATTAATTTTCAACTTACTAAGCCTAATATAATTGAAAAACAAATTCTAAACTTTTTAAAACTCTAATTGTTTGATGAACTAACTTATTATGACTTAATTTTGACTATTATATCCTTAAAATCACTCTCTAATATGAATATAAAAATTCATATATCTTAAAAACGAAAATACCAAACTAAATTTAGAAGAGAAAAAAAACGATGCTACAATGGAGAAAATTATCTTGGATGGGGTTCTTATTTCTTGATAAGTTAATTTCTAAATTACTAAGTCTTATATAATTGTTAAACTAACTCTAAACTTTCTAAAATTCTAACTGATTCATGAACTAACACATTAAGACTTAATTAACTCTCTACTATGAATATAAAAATTCAAATATCTTAAAAACAAAAATAACATACTAGATTTAAAAGATAAAAAAATATATATATGCTACTATTGACAATATTATCTTGGATGGGGTTTTTATATCTTGATAAGTTAATTTTCATATTGCTAAGCCTTATATAAGTGAAAAATAAATTCTAAACGTTCCAAAATGATTCATGAACTAACTTATTAGGACTTAATTTTAACTATTGTATCCTTAAAAGCACTCCTCACTATGAATATAAAAAGTTATATATCTTAAAAACGAAAATAACATACTAGATTTAGAACATAAAACGAGAGAATGATGCTACATTTGAGAATATTATCTTGGATGTGGTTTTTATATCTTGATAAGTTATATTTCATATTACTAAATCTTATATAGTTGAAAAACTAACTCTAAACGTTCTAAAACTCTAACTGATTCATGAACAAATTTATTAGGATTAAATTTTGACTATTGTATCCTTAAAACCACGATCTAATATTAATATAAAAAAATTTAAGTCTTATAAACGAAAATAACATACTAGATTTAGAAGAGAAAAATAATGATGCTATGGGTTCTTATTTCTTGATAAGTTAATTTTCATGTTACTAAGCCTTGTAAAATTGAAAATTTAACCCTAATCATTCTAAAACTCTAACTGATTCATAAACTAACTTTTTAGGACTTAATTTTGACAATTGTATCCTTAAAATCACTCTCTAATATGAATATAAAAATTCTTATATATTAAAAACGAAAATAACATAATAGATTTAGAAAAGAAAAAGAAATAATGCTAAAATTGAGAATATTATCTTTGATGGGGTTCTTATTTTTGATAAGTTAATTTCCATATTATAAAGCTTTATATATTTGAAAAACGAATTTTAAACCTTCTAAAAATTTAGCTGATTGATTAAGTTACTTAATAAGACTTAATTTTGACTATTATATCCTTATTATCACTCTCTAATACGAATATAAAAATTATTATATATTAAAAACGAAAATAACATACTAGATTTAGAAGAGAAAGAAAAATGATGTTACAATTGAGAATATTATCTTGGATGTGGTTCTTATTTCTTGATAAGTTAATTTTCATATTACTAAGCTTTATATAATTGAAAAATAAATTGTAAACATTCTAAAATTTTAACTGATTGATTGATTAACTTAATAGGACTTAATTTTGACTATTATATCATTAAAACCTCTATCTAACATGAATATCAAAATTCATATACTTTAAAAACAAAAATAACTAGATCTAGAAGAGAAAAAAATGATGCTACAATTGAGAATATTATCTTGGATAGGGTTCTTATGTCTTGACAAGTTAGTTTCCATATTAGTAAGTCTTAGATAATTGAAAAAGTAATTCTAAACGTTCTAAAACTCTAACTGATTAATGAATTAAGTTACTAGGACTTAATTTTGACTATTGCATCGTTAAAAATACTCTATAATATGAATATAAAAATTCATATACCTTAAAAACGAAAATAACATGCCAGATTCAGAAGAGGAAAAAAAGTGATGCTATAATTCAGATTGAAACAATAAAAATATTATAATATTTGTTTAATTTTTTTTAAAATTAGAAAATTTCTTACCGTAATTGATGTAATGATTTGTTAATATAGTATAGTAGCTTTTAGATTCCTTTAGATAAAAATAAAAAAACTGACACACAAATAACAAATGACTGTTGAATTATTATGAATTAAAATTCTAATAATGATAAAGCTTATTCTAAATCTGATATTTGAAAAGGACTTACAGTTATATACTAAACATGTCAATGTATCTAAATGTACGCAAATATTATTTTGGATGTGATCTCTATTTTTAAGTTTATTTAATTTTACAGGAACTATATAAGGGATATACGAGGAAGCCTTATATAGTGTAACAACTAATTCCAAAACTCTAATTATACGAATTTTTTAGGATTTGATTTCGAATTTTGTGTTCTAAAAACTAACTCTCTCATACAAAGACAAATTACCACGTATCTAAAAAATATAACTTATGGATATTCAGAACAAAAAAAATATGTTATAGTTAATTTAATGTAATAAATGTATGCTTATTTACACGTACATAGTCATTGCAAAATTTATCAAATCTACGGGATAATTTTTTGCTTTGATAAGACCGGACGATCAACAAAGTAGCTATATAGGATATATGAGATTTTGAAAAGATATCACATATGTAATAGAAAGAAAAAGGGTGCAATCAAATCAAATAATTCTTAATTACTATGATGTTCTTAATTGTCTTGGATGAGGTCCTGATTCCTTGATAAGTTAATTTGCATATCAGTAAGCCTTATAATTGAAAAACTAATTTTAATCATTCTAAAAATCTAACTAATTAACGAGCTAACTTATTAGGATTTAATTTTAAATATTGTATCCTTAAAAGCACTTTTCTAATATGAATATGCAAATTTATATAAAAAACAATAAAAATAACATATTAGATTTAAAAGAGGGAAAAAATTATGTTAGAATTGAGATTAAAGCGGTAAAAATAATTTAACAATTGATTCATATTTATTTATTTAAATATATACTTACCGCATTGATATAAAGATTTATCAAATATAATATATAGCTTTTAGAATCCTTTGGTAAAATAAAAAATTGACCATCTTTTTTTGGATGTGACCTTACGACTAACAAATGACTGTTTAATTATTATCAATTAAGATTGTAATAATGATAAACCTTATCATAAATCTGATAATTGAAAAGGATTTAATGCTATATACTAAATATGTCATTGTATCTAAAGGTATGCAAATATTATTTTTGACGTGATTCATATTTTTAAGTTTATTTAGTTTTGTAGGAACTATGTGAGGACTATATTAGAAAACCTTATATAATTTGAGAAATAATTCTAAAAAATATGTATACTAATTTATTAGGATTTTATTTTTATTAACATGTCCTTTAAATTAACTTTCTCATATGATGATAAATGTATCTAGAGAACAAAAATAGCATATGAGATTTAGAAGAAAAAAATATGTTACAATTATTTAAGTTTATTATAATGTAATAAATATGTGTGTGTGTTACATAATTAGTGCAAAAAATTATTGATGTAACATATAAGATCAATAATGAAATTATAGGACATTTTTTTTTTTTATAACACCACACAATAATCAAAGTAGCTACATCTTATATATGAGATTTTGAAAAAAACCACGCATGTGTCAGAAAAAGGTATAATTAAATCAAATAATTCTTAATTACTACATTTGAAAATCTTTAAAATGTAAAAATATATCTATGTAATTCTACAAAACAAACAGTTGACCAATTCGTTTTTGCATAAGGCCTTATGATCAATGAAAAGACTTTTTTATTTATACTTAATTAAGTTTTTCATGGAAAAATACTAAGAGTGCACTTAGTAGATATAAAAACTGTAACTTGGCAACAGATCATTGAAGATGTAAAAAATAATTTCAACACTTCAAAATAAGGACACGTCATCTTCATCAATTTAATTTTATCATTACTAGCATCTTACAAGAGCTAAAGAAACACACACACACACACACACACACACACACACACACACACTGAAAATATTGGATATTATGTGGTCGTTCTGTCAAATTTAGTTTTAGTATATTTGAGTAATGAATTTGTTTTAAGTAAGTTTACAAAACTTATTGTAATCGAATATACACTAACAATGTTTTTCTAATAGGACCGAATATAAAATATATTATTTTTATAGTTGATTAAATTCACATGAATAGAATATCAATTAGTAAATATTAGACTAATTATGAGCTTTGAAACTTAATTTTGACTATAATAGAGTCGATTATAACTATGAGTTATAATTGATGTGAGCATTAAATCACAATTATATGAACTATTTAATCTTCACCCTGTAATTTTTAGTTTAACATAAGGATATTTGTTAAATTTTACAAGGTCAATGTAGTTAACAAGAATAACCCGACAAAAGTTGGTATACAAAAGGTACATTATATTCTGATAAAATAAGTATCTATGGAAAAATACTATTAAAGGCATTTATTAGATGTAAGAACTATAATTTTATGACAAATTGTAGACCTATAATATGTAGAAAGCAAAAGCAACCTTTTAAAGTTACCCCTCTTTTAAACTATACTTTATTAATATACTTACAGATCAAGTATTATTTTGGACTATTAACACCTCAAAAGCACTAAGAAAATGACACATTTTTTACAATTGAATGTCTTCACACATGCATTTCACAAAATTTAGAAAAAGATATATATAAAAAATTATTCGAAAAACATGTAACACCTCGAAAAATTTTGAAGTTAAATAATTATACTCATATATAACATCTATAATTTAAAAGGGATACGTCATAGCCTCACAATTTTTAATTTCAACCACAATCCTATATGTTATTTAGCTTTATGTAGCACCAGCATGACTATTCTACTATTATAAGTGCTAAGCCAATATTTATTTAAAATATTACTTGATAACTTAAAGTAAAATCTTAAAGAAGGCAAGTATTTCCGACTCCGCTGTATCGTTATCTATTTTTTATAGTCAAATAATATACTTTTTTATAATGTTATTGTCTTTTTTTGTCTCACGATATGTGGTAGATATTAATACATTCTTTAAGACTTTATGGTATACTGTATTTTATAAACCGGCCCGAGCTTGGCTCGAGTTACTGGGCTAGTAATGTAGAATAGTTCTAGCAACATTCTAAGCAGTATTGTATCTGTACTGTTTACGTACAGGACATGAGTATCATTTTGTGCGTCTAAGCTTTCTGGAAAATCTTTTATATGGTGCATTTAATCTTCAATGGAGAATCTTGTTTTTAACTTAGTAAAGGATCATGTCTTTTAAGAAGCAAACAACATGTTAGGGCCCACGGACTTGATTATTCTTAGCAGAAGAAACTCCACGAAGTTGGGGGTGCAACTTTAACTGGAAGGTGGAAAACAAAGAAATTGTTGCAGCCCTTTTTCCAAATCTCAAAGCAACCAGATCCACCAGAGATGCTAATGCACTAAAACATAACATAAATCTCTTCTTTCCCGTGCTATGAGTCGTGGAGCAGTTTAGTTCATCTAGATACACAGTCAAGCTAACATCAATTTACAAAGAATAGCGTTAGAAATTCACAAATTCAGGAAAATTGCTTCAAACCAAAATCTGGTATAGATTGCTTTGAGCAATCCATTCAATAAAGCATGCCCTTCCAATTTTCCTGTACAAAGTATAACATCAATTCATGCATGAAAACATGTTTAACGCCCATGGTCGTACATGTTCTCTAGGTACATGGAGACTAACTAACTGGTACATGGTTGAAAAGGGTAGAGAAAAGGCACTAACAACTCTTGTATTAATCTGGCAAAGTGGCAAGTCTTTTCTAACAGTTCGTACTTTTTTAATAATCAATCAGAGTTTTGCTAATGTAGTATGGAGAACCTAGAACTAATAAGCAAATCAAGAACTGAAATACTGTATTGAATTCATGCATGCAATTGTATTTTTTGCTTAAAGGAGAGAGGTTACCTGGTATTGAGACTAACAAAGATGCGGTGGAGGAAGAGAGGATTTGAAGGAGCCTTCTCTGTTTGATTAAAACTGCTTCAAGCCAAAATCTGGGAGAACCTAGGCAGCACGGGACAACAATTTGGTTTGATCAAAATTGCTTCAAACCAAAATCTGGTATGTTGATGGAGTGCTGTTTTTGTGGGTTCATTAAAGGAGCGGGTTACCTGTTTTTGTGGGTTTGATTAAAGAGACAACAGAGGAACGGTGGCATAGGGGTGGAGTTAGAGCTCAAGGGCCGCGTCGACTTGAAGCCTGTACCGTAGAGGAAGAGCAGATTGACGGATTGAAGGAGGATCCTCTACTGGATAGAACTCTAGGCAGGGAGCTCAAGAGTTTTCATTTTTCTGGTTTCACAGAGTACTCTAGCGTGAAAGAGTTTTGTGTGAGAAGGAGACTCTAAGAATGAAAGTTCAATCCTACGTGGCAAGCAACAATGAGTTCTAAAAATCTGATGTGGCGTAATTAGAGAACTTTTAAAATCCCATGTGCCACAATTCTAAGCGAATGTTTCAGGTTTTTATAGATATACTAGGGTTTAATTAGGGTTACGCAGGATAATTAGGGTTAATAGGTTTAATTAAGATAATTATGGTTAATTAGGGCCTAATTTTGGTAATTATGTTGTAATTAGGGTTAATTAGGATAATTAAGGTTTAACCCTGATTAGGATTTAATTACGTTTAATTAGGTTTACTTAGTGCTTATTATTAGGGTGTAATTAGGTTAATTATGGTTTAATTAGGACTAATTAGGGTAATTAGGGTTTATTAGGTTAATTAGGGATGTATTAAAGTTTAATTAGGATAATTAGGGCTTAATTACGTTTAATTAGGATTTAATTAGTGGCCGATTAAGGTTAATCATGTTTTATTAGGTTTAATTAGGGTTGATTAGGGTTTAATTAGTGTTTATTCTTAGGATATAATCAGGTTAATTGGGGTTTAAATGAGACTAATTAGGGTAATTAGGGATGTATTAGGGTTTGATTAGAGATGTATTAGAGTTTAATTAGGGCTTAATTACGTTTAATTAGGATTTAATTAGGGTTTCATTATGGTTAATCATGGTTAATTAGGTTTAATTAATGTTGATTAGGTTTATTCGGATTGATTAGGGTGAATAATGGTTAATTTTTCTAACTATCAATACAACTATACATTATAACAATTAAAATAATTATAACAGTTACAACATATAATTCTAACATGTAATTATTCATATATGTATAAAGCATATGTAACAAAAATATAAAGCATATATAACTTATAATTCGAACATGTAATTATTCATACATGTATAAAGTATACAATGATACGTACAAGTGGGGGGCGGTGGAGGCGCTGCGGCAGTGGCAGATAGTAGGCAGAGGCGATCGCTTCTTCGGTGAGGTGATTGCGGGGTGGGGGACGGGTATTTGCTGGCAAAGAGGGAGGACGACAGAGCGGTGATGGTTGTGATGTGCGGTGGCAAGGACGGTGGACGGCAGTAAGAGAGAGAAGAGAGAGAGAAAGAAAACAGAAAGCGGCAGGCAGGAAAAAATAAGATTAGGGCTTTTTGTTTGGACTTTTAGCGACGGACACAACCCGTCGCTAAAGATCCGTCGCTAAACGACATGAATTCAATTTTTTTAATTTTTTGGCAACAGATATTCAGCGACGGATCATAATCCTTCGCCAAAAGTTTAAAAAAATTGTAAAATATTTATTTTAGTAACGATTTAGTATCCGTCGTAAATACTTCGTCGCTAATTTAATTTACAAAAATAATTTCAAAATTCAACTGAAAATAGAAAATTCGAAAAACCTTTAAGCGACGAAAATTCTGTTGCTAAAAATTCGTTACTAAATATCCGTCGATAAAAATTATTACCTAGGGGAGAAACCGTCGGTAAAACTATTTATAGACGGATATTTAACGATAGATTTTCCAATCGCTAAATGGTATGTTTAGCGAAGAAATACTCTCCGTCGCTAAATATTGTTTTTCTTATAGTGATTGACATATTTGGTTATATAGCTTTAAGTCCTTTTTAGGTAGAGTTGTCAAACGGGCCGGGCGGCCCGCGGGCTGGCCCGACCCGGCCCGGTTCTGGCCCGGGCTGGCCCGGCCCCGTCTATGAACAGTAGAGGCCCGCATGCATAGGGCCTGGGCCTGGACCAGGCCTGAAAAATCTGGAAAACGGCCCGGCCCGGCCCGGCACGGCCCGGTTTTGGCCCGGGTTTGGCCCGGGCTTGGCCCGGTCTGCGGCCCGGTTATTTGGCCCGGTCTGCGGCCCGGGTTTGGCCCGGTTTTGGCCCCACCTTTTTTGAATCTTTTGCTTTTCCCCCCCTTTCTTCCACCCCTTTTCCAAACTTCCACTTTTACCCCCCCAACAGCTATATAACGGCTAGTTTGGGAGGTATTTTAGTCTAACCTATATTTTTCAACTCCTTTACACTCTTACCCTCCCCAACAACTATAAACGGATAGTTTGTAGGGGTATTTTGGTCTTTTGTGAAGTTTCTAAAATCTATAAATTCACACCATTTCTCTCTAATTTTTCACACCAATCTTCTTACTCTCTTCTTACTCTCACAACAAGCTTTGCTACTATTTTCCTCTCCAATTACTACTCTTGCTAATTACTACTAGTATTTACTAATTAGTACTCTTGTTTATTAATTACTAGTCTTGCTAAATTCTTTTTAATTACTAACTCTCTAATATTTGTTACTCGTTCATTCTTTTAATTGTTATTTCTTATTACTACTCTTATACTTGTGTATTTAGTTACTCTTACAAAGTTTAGCGTGAAATATGTCTGGATTATTGAAGAAAATGAAGCGTGCAACGTCATCACGAAAGAAATCATCATCATCGCAAGCACCACCACCAGCACAAGCGCCAGCGCCACGGCCATCAGAAACACCAATCCAAGCACCAACACAACCATTCGTTCGTGGACGAATGAGTACAGGCTCTATGATAGATACCCAAGCCAATTGGGAGTTCAATCAAAACATTCCAGATTTTGAATACACGCCTGATGAAGACCCCCCGCATTATAGTCAAGGACGCAGCTCGGTTGGCGAAGCTACTACTCAGTGGCATAATCTCAACCCTATGCCTGGTCATGATGAAGAAGGGCCGAGCAATGCCTCCGATAACGTGCCAGAAGTCCAAAGGGGGAAAAAGAAGAAAGCCGAGTGTTGGAATCATTTCGACGTAATTACGGTGGACGACATCCGAAAAGCTCAATGTAAGTACTGTCTTAAATTATTTTCGACTGGTAGTGGTAATGGACATCTTAACAGGCATTACCCTCAGTGTGCACCTCGACAAGGCCACGTCGAACCTACCCAAACGCAATTATATTTTGACGGTAAGTTATTTGTTTATAATCAGCGAGAGCAAAGAGACGGTCTCGCTGAATTTGTTATTCATGATGAACAAGCCTTTTCTTTTGCCGATAATCCTAAGTACTCTAGATATGTGAACACATACGTCCAACCTTTGTACAAAAAGGTTACTAGAAACACAACTAGATCCGATGCACTCCGACAGTACAAGGCTGCTAAAGCACGCCTTATCGATTATTTCGATAAATTTGACGGTAAAGTTAGTCTTACTTCTGATATTTGGCAATCTCCTTATACTTTTGTTAGTTATTCTTGTGTGACCGCTCATTGGATTGATGCAGATTGGGTTATGCACAAGAGAATCATCGCTTTCGAGCACTTCCCTTATCCGCACGATGGAATGAACATTGCTACTCTTATATTAAAAGCATGCAACACATTTAAAATTAAGGATAAGATTATGAGTGTTAGTTTTGATAATGCTTCTAATAATAAAGCTGATGTTGCAGCTTTAAAGGAGACGCTTCAACCTGTACTTCATGGTGAGTTATTTCATGTTCGTTTTGTTTGTCACATTATTAATTTAATTGTTCAAGATGGTTTAGCTGCTGCAGGAGATATTCTGCTCAAACTGAGGGGTATGACAGCGTATGTTAATGGCTCGAGTTTGAGAACACAACAATTTAAAACGTTGTGTGTTCAATATAATATGCCTCGCAGGAGAGCAGTTACAGATGTGGTCCACAGGTGGAACTCTACATACCACATGCTTTTACACATTCTGGGATACCGAGAAGTCTACACGCATTTTCTACTAACCCAGTTCCCAGCCGGCTTGCCAACTCAAGAGGAATGGCAGATGGCCACATACCTAGCTGAATTTTTGGAGGTATTCTACACGTCTACCAATTTATTGTCTGGTACGTACTATCCCACCTCTCCTCTCGCTGTAATAGAAATTCTGAAGATGGCTACAATGTTAACAAAATGGAGATATATACGACCCTTTAGGGAAATAGTACAAGTGATGGATCAAAAATTTAATAAATATTGGAGTAAACTGCCTGCTATTTTTACTGTGGCTACTTGTTTAGATCCTAGGTTAAAGTTGCATGGCGTGAACGCCTCGATACAAGAGATATCGAAATTAATGCACTACACAGCAGAAGACACAACCTTGCTCACAGCAAAAGTGAGCAAGAGGTTTGAGGACTTGTTCAACCTCTATCGTAATTCTGCTGACGTGCGCGGGCGAGCTACATCATCATCCACTGCTGAGAGGTATTATGCGCCATACCTTCAAGGCTTTGAACATCTAGTAGCAAGACAACTACCAGGTGAAGGTACTTCTAATTCGGGAGGTTCGTATAATTTTTCCTCTTTTAATGAGATTGGTGTATATGCAAATACTGATCATTATTCTGATTTATCAAGGCAAGAACAGGTTAATTTTAATTTGTTAAATTTTTGGAAACAAAATCAAAACATGTATAAAACTTTATCCCAAATTGCACGGGATGTACTGCCAGTGCAAGCCTCCACGGTTGCTTCAGAGTCGGCATTTTCAGCAAGCGGGAGGGTTTTGGATGACAGGAGGAGTCGTCTTAACCCCGAGTCGCTCGAGCTATGTGTATGTTGGAAGGATTATCTTGATGCGAAATACCGCGAGCAAGATAAACCGATTGATGATAGGAAGAGCAGTGACTCGGATATTGAAGTACTTCCGGATGATTAGGTAATTTGTTTTTATTTTCCTCTTTTGATCCTTTTGGTTGACGTTGCAGATTTCTTGATCTTTGATTGCTGATATTTTGGATCGACATACATTATTATTTTGATTGTTAGAGTTTTAAGAATAAATTTTTTCACAAAATATACTTTTTTTCCATATATATAAAATAATTTTTTACAAGCAAGATATATATTTTTTCGTATATATAAAAAAATAGGTAACTTCGCCTGTTTGTTTACAAGCAGCCGGTCCCAAGCCCGGATAAAAGGAGGAGGGCCTATGAACACATTTATTATTTTTCTATATAAATTGTTATGTGTTAAGATTTTATTAATAAAGCTCACCAAGAAGAGTATGAAAATGTTTAACATATAATAAAAAATATAATGGCTAACAAATATTATTATTATATACATACATACATATGTATATTACTTATAATGAAATAAAAGGATAAAGATTAGCTTATTCACAATGTGAATATTGCCTAGGTTTCCCTTCGGCAGGCCCGGCCCGGTTGGCAGCCCCACTGGCCCAGCCCCGGCCCGGCCCCACAGCAGGCCCGATGGGCTTGGGCTGGGCCGGCCCAAGCCCGGCCCTTTGACATCTCTATTTTTAGGTATCAGATTTATGAATAAGCATTATCACTTTTACAATTTTAATGAATAATGATTGTACAGTCATTTTTTATTTTCGTGGCTCCATCCAAAAAATAACGCCAATTTTTTTATTTTATCAAAAGGATTCTAAAAGCGACCATACTACATTAAAAAATCATTACATCGATCGCGGTGAGAAAATTTTACCATTTAAAAAAAAATTATTACATTATTTTTATTGTTTCAATTTCAATTGTAGTATCATTTTTTTTTCTTCTTCTAACTCTAGTATGTTATTTTTTTTAAGCTATATAAACTTTTATATTCATAATAGAGAGTGGTTTTAAGGATACAATAGTCAAAATTATGTCCTAATAAGTTAGTTCATCAATTAGTTAGAGTTTTAGAACGTTTAGAATTAGTTTTTCAATTATATAAGGCTTAGTGATATGGAAATTAACTTATCAAGAAATAAGAACTCCATCCAAGATAATATTCTCAATTGTAGCATCATTTTTTTCTCTTCTAAATCTAGTATATTATTTTTGTTTTTAAGATATATGAATTTTTATATTTATATTAGAGAGTGGTTTTGAGGATATAATAGTCAAAATTAAGTCCTAAGAAGTTAGTTCATCAATCAGTTAGAGTTTTAGAACATTTAGAGTTAAATTTTCAATTACATAAGGCTTAGTAATATGAAAATTAACTTATCAAGAAATAAAACCCCATCAAGAAATAAGAACCCTATCCAAGATAATTATATTTTCAATTGTAGCATCATTTTTTTTCTCTTCCAAATCTAGTAGGTTTTTTTTTTCGTTTTTAAGATATATAAATGTTTATATTCATAATAGAGAGTCGTTTTAAGGATACAATAGTCAAAATTAAGTCTTAATAAGTTAGTTCATCACAGTGAGTTTTAGAACGTTTAGAATTAATTTTTCAAAGAAATAAGAACCCCATCCAAGATAATATTCTCAATTGTATCATCCTTTTTTCTCTCTTCCAAATCTAGTATGTTATTTTCGTTTTTAAAAATATGAATTTTTATATTCATATTAGAGAGTGATTTTAAGGATACAATAGTCAAAACTAAGTCCTAATAAGTTAGTTTATCAACCAGTTAGAGTTTTAGAACCTTTAAAGTTAGTTTTTCAATTATATAATGCTTAATAATATGAAAATTAATTTATCAAGAAATGAGAACTCCATCAAGAAATAAGAAACCTATTCAAGATAAGTTTTTAAACCTTTTGTGAAACATATAATAGTTATAATTCTATTTCACATTGAAAACATAATGTGGTGACTTGTCAAGTAAAGAAATCATATCTATGTGATGATGGGTCGTGCAAATAAACTCACGTTTCGTTTATTGTTTATTATTATTATTATTATTATTATATAGATAGACATAATTGTTATATTAGAAAACACTTTTAACGACATATTTGGCAAAATGAAGTCTTAATAGATTAGTACATTGATTAGGTTGAGTTTTAGAATGTTTAGAAATAGTTTTTATATTAATTTTCTCTTCTAAATCGAAAGTATTATTTTTATTTCTTTATATATATGAGTGTTTATATTCATATTAGAGAGTAGTTTTTAAGATATAATAGTCAATATGAAGTCCTAATAAGTTAATATATATGAGTTTATATATATATATATATATATATATATATATATATATCTGTGTGTGTGTGCGTGTTTGTGTGTGTGTGTGTGTGTGCGCGCGCGCGTGCGCGCGTCTGTGTAAGATATTCAATGTAAAAAGTGAATTTATATCTATATAAGCTATCATAAGCGAAACGAGAAACACAATAAACTTCAACAATAGCTTCGTTATGAAACACATCAGCATGTTGTGTTAGGTTTTTCTCACGACATGTCATCACATTATATTTTTCTACGTAAAGTAGGATTTATGAAAATTACGCATTCTCTACCTAACCAGTATAACAACCAATTAAGGCTCAATTTTGACTATTCATTGTAAAAAATAATGATATTTATTATCCTTTGCAAACTCATCATAATTATACGTATAACCTGACATATTTTGGTATAAAGGTCATATTATGTTGCAATTAAAAAAAAGTATAATTTATGAAAAAATATCATTAAATATATTTAGTAGCTATAAGAACTAGAACTTGGTGACAAATAGTAGTTATAGATAATGTGGAAAATAATTTCAATACTTCAAAACAAGGACACGTTATTTTCATCAATTCAACGTCCTCATTAATAGAATCCTACAGCAATTAAAGAAACACACATGTATGAAATTATTGAATATTATGTGGTTATTTTGTTAAATCTATTTTTACAAAAAATAATAACTTATCTTGAAAGTAATAAGGTGTATACATAAATCCTGTTAAATTTGAAATGCAACTTTATTCCTTTTTTATTTCAACTTAACCGTTATAATGACCTCAGGTACATCTGTAACACCTTAAAAACCCTATGAAGTTAAAGAATTAAAATCACATATAACATTTATAATTCAAAAGGGATACGTGATAGTGCCATTATTTTTTAATTACAACTACAATTGTATATGCAATTTACCTCTATATGCACCAGCCTGACCACTCTACTACTAAGTGCTAAGCCAATATTCACTTGAAATACTTAACTGACAATTTAACACAAAAGCTTAAAGAAGGTAAAGTATCTAGCGGTTCTACTGTGTCACCATCTATTCTTTGTCTTTTAGCCTACAATATAAAACAATTACAGGTAAACACACATGTATATGCACACATCTCATAGTAGATGCATAGATACTAATCAAACAAACAATGCTATTTAAGAATCGAAAGTTAGAAGTAATGCAAGTGAATTCATTTTCAGATGTTTTACTTAGGCTAGTCATGATTAAATTGGGTACTAAGGTTATTCTTTATAATCAAATGAGACATTTTTTATAATATTAATGTCTTTTTAGTCTTACGGTGTGTGATACGTAAAATACACTTTTTAGAATCTTATGATATATTGTATTTTATAAATCAGCCCGAGCTTGGCTCGGTTTATATATATATATATGTGTGTGTGTGTGTGTGTGTGCGTGCGCGAGCGCGTGCGCGCGTCTGTGTAAGATATTCGTTGTAAAAAGTGAATTTATATCTATATAAGCTATCATAAGCGAAACGAGAAACACAATAAACTTCAACAATAGCTTCGTTATGAAACACATCAGCATGTTGTGTTAGGTTTTTCTCACGACATGTCATCACATTATATTTTTCTACGTAAAGTAGGATTTATGAAAATTACGCATTCTCTACCTAACCAGTATAACAACCAATTAAGGTTCAATTTTGACTATTTTCATCAATTCAACGTCCTCATTAATAGAATCTTACAGCAATTAAAGAAACACACATGTATGAAATTATTGAATATTATGTGGTTATTTTGTTAAATCTATTTTTACAAAAAATAATAACTTATCTTGAAAGTAATAAGGTGTATACATAAATCCTGTTAAATTTGAAATGCAACTTTATTCCTTTTTTATTTCAACTTAACCGTTATAATGACCTCAGGTACATCTGTAACACCTTAAAAACCCTATGAAGTTAAAGAATTAAAATCACATATAACATTTATAATTCAAAAGGGATACGTGATAGTGCCATTATTTTTTAATTACAACTACAATTGTATATGCAAGTTAGCTCTATATGCACCAGCCTGACCACTCTACTACTAAGTGCTAAGCCAATATTCACTTGAAATACTTAACTGACAATTTAACACAAAAGCTTAAAGGAGGCAAAGTATCTAGCGGTTCTACTGTGTCACCATCTATTCTTTGTCTTTTAGCCTACAATATAAAAAAATTACAGGTAAACACACATGTATATGCACACATCTCATAGTAGATGCATAGATACTAATCAAACAAACAATGCTATTTAAGAATCGAAATGTTAGAAGTAATGCAAGTGAATTCATTTTCAGATGTTTTACTTAGGCTAGTCATGATTAAATTGGGTACTAAGGTTATTCTTTATAATCAAATGAGACATTTTTTATAATATTAATGTCTTTTTAGTCTTACGGTGTGTGATACGTAAAATACACTTTTTAGAATCTTATGATATATTGTATTTTCTAAATCAGCCCGAGCTTGGCTCGGTTTATATATATATATATATATATATGTGTGTGTGTGTGTGTGTGTGTGTGTGTGTGTCACTACAAGAAAAACAGTTTTTAGCGACGGATTTTTATCGACGGACCAATTTTCGTCGCTAAAAAGCACTTTTAGCAACGGATATGTCCGTCGGTAAATATCCGTCGCTAAAGAGATTACCCACGGAATATTCTGTCGGTAAATATTTTAAGCGACGGACATTTACCGACGGACTTTTACCGACGGTAAATCCGTCGCTAATTTGAATTTGTGAAATTCTTCCTCTTTTGAAAAACTTTTTTTTAAAAAAACTAAATTTTAAATTACTTTTAGCGACGGATTTATTCCGTCGGTAAAAGTCCATTTATTTGAAATTTTTTAATAACTTTTAGCGACGGACTTTTAAAGACGGAAAAAATCCGTCGCTAAAAGTTAGTTAAATAGACACAAACCCTAATTCTTTTCTTTTCTCCCCGCCGTTGCACTGCCTTCTTTCCCTATTTTCTCTCTGTCTCTCTCTCTTCTCTCTACAACCCCCCCCCCCCCATTACCGCACCCCCATGCCACCACAGCTCTGCTGGCGCCAACAGCTAGGCTCGCCCCGCCGACGTAACAGCTACTCACGTCCGGCTGCTACAGCCACGACGGCGCCGCGCCTCCACTGCCGCACCCCATGCCCCGCAGATCTCTATTGTTGTCGGCCACCGCATCTCCACTGCCGCACCCATGCCCCGCAGATCTCTATTGTGAGCAGATTTATTGCTTCAGTTGATTAGATATTGAGACTTCTAGTAATTTGTCTCGAAATAGAGTTATTGCCCTTCCCTTAGATTTTCACTCTGGGGGATGAGTATTTTGAATAATTAGAGAAAGCAAGGCCATAAAGCTTGCCTCACCTTGCCTTTTTACCTTTTTTCATGGGATACATGAAGTAGACTTTAGTTGAATCCAAAGCATATATTTGGGTCAAGAATCTTGTAAAAAGAGAAGTGATGAATGGCCTGTTGTGAATGTTGCAGTAAATAGAACAGAAGAAGGTTGGGTTCCTAGGAGCATTATAGGATACTTAGGCTTTGTTTAGTGCGTAGATACTCCATAAAAATCTTTTCAAGTGAATATGCCATCAATCACTTGATAAAAGTTTAGAAATTCTCTCTAGAATTGAAGGAATTGTTCCCTGGTCACTGTATAAAACATGATAAAATTAGGATTTTTTTTATCAGGCAATTTCATCACTAATTGCAGTCAAATTGTTTTTAAGTAACTTGTATTTTTTTTTCCTTGTGCAGGCTTTGGAGCAAATCCTTGGTTTATAATTTTTTTAGTTTCAATGTAACTTGTATTTTTTTTTTTTTGAGATTGTACGATGTAATATATTATACATTATATTCAGTGAACATCTAACTTAATTCTTATTTGTTTTACTTGAAATTTGATAAAGATGAATGCTAGTTTCAATAATTAAATTATTGATGGATTAGTTGATTAGAATTAATTATTTGAAACAGATTTGGCATTTTAAAGATTAATAAAAACAAAAAACCCTTTTGGGTTTTAGCGACGGAATTCCGTCGCTAAAAGTCCTACAAAATGGTAAATATTTTAGAGACACACCTTTAGCAACAAAATTGTGTCGTTAAAAATTTCTGGGAAAATGATTTAGAGAGACTTTTAGTGACGGAATTAATGTCAGTAAAGACTTTTGAGACGGATTTTTAGCGACGGAAATTCCATGGCTAAAAGATTGCTTTTGAGAAATTCAAAAATTAGAACAAATATAGAAAATTCTTTTAGCGACGGAATTTTCCGTCGCTAAAAGTAATTATTTCCGTCGGTAAAAGTAAAATTTTGCCGACGGATTACCAAAATCCGTTGCTAATCTTTTAGCAACGGGGTTTTTCCCAACGGATTTTTAGCGACGGACAGTCCGTCATTAAAAGTCTTTACCGACGGATTACCTACTTTTAGCGACGGAAAATTCCGTCGCTAAAAGTGGGTTTTCTTGTAGTGTGTGTGTGTGTGTGTGCGTGCGCGTGCGCTTGTCTGTGTAAGATATTCGTTGTAAAAAGTGAATTTATATCTATATAAGCTATCATAAGCGAAACGAGAAACACAATAAACTTCAACAATAGCTTCGTTATGAAACACATCAGCATGTTGTGTTAGGTTTTTCTCACGACATGTCATCACATTATATTTTTCTACGTAAAGTAGGATTTATGAAAATTACGCATTCTCTACCTAACCAGTATAACAACCAATTAAGGCTCAATTTTGACTATTTTCATCAATTCAACGTCCTCATTAATAGAATCTTACAGCAATTAAAGAAACACACATGTATGAAATTATTGAATATTATGTGGTTATTTTGTTAAATCTATTTTTACAAAAAATATTAACTTATCTTGAAAGTAATAAGGTGTATACATAAATCCTGTTAAATTTGAAATGCAACTTTATTCCTTTTTTATTTCTACTTAACCGTTATAATAACCTCAGGTACATCTGTAACACCTTAAAAACCCTATGAAGTTAAAGAATTAAAATCACATATAACATTTATAATTCAAAAGGGATACGTGATAGTGCCATTATTTTTTAATTACAACTACAATTGTATATGCAATTTAGCTCTATATACACCAGCCTGACCACTCTACTTCTAAGTGCTAAGCCAATATTCACTTGAAATACTTAACTGACAATTTAACACAAAAGCTTAAAGAAGGCAAAGTATCTAGCGGTTCTACTGTGTCACCATCTATTCTTTGTCTTTTAGTCTACAATATAAAAAAATTACAGGTAAACACACATGTATATGCACACATCTCATAGTAGATGCATAGATACTAATCAAACAAACAATGCTATTTAAGAATCGAAAGTTAGAAGTAATGCAAGTGAATTCATTTTCAGATGTTTTACTTAGGCTAGTCATGATTAAATTGGGTACTAAGGTTATTCTTTATAATCAAATGAGACATTTTTTATAATATTAATGTCTTTTTAGTCTTACGGTATGTGATACGTAAAATACACTTTTTAGAATCTTATGATATATTGTATTTTATAAATCAGCCCGAGCTTGGCTCGGTTTACTGGGCTAGTCAATCATTAATTCTGGCTTTCTTATCCTTGTGACAACCATCAAACACTGGGGAGAACCTCCCAATCATATGGAACAAGAGAACTTCAATTCAAAACAAGAATAAAGGTCAGGGCAATAAAGAAGAACATCCGGACAAAGGGCAGTAAGCCCGTGCATTTACAGGTGTTACCTCAGTTTACAACTATGAAATAACCTAATAAGCTGATTCTATTATATATCCGAAATATATCCGAAATATATGCTGATTCTATTATATATCCGAAATATATGCTATTCCCTCTACGTAAGTAGGGATTGATCACGATATCTAGGACAGATGGTTACCATCCGCAGTCTCCCAAGCAATCGCATTAGACAATCTTTAGTCACTAATGAGTTTTACTATTCCGAAAAAATGCTTTGTTCAATTTTAGTCATTAACTCTATGCTTGGTCATTACAGATCCTTTGTCGGAATCAAGGAGTACCACGTTATACGTGCCAAGGGATGAAGCATTCTCAGAAGTGAAGAGCCTCACATTCTCAGCAAAAACTGTTTACTCGGTGTTGCATGCATTAATACCAGCATTAGAGGGATCCATTCTTAGATTTCTTTTCTATACCCGAAATGATGAATACCATTAATGTTGAATTGCATTTGAAATTAAGATTCGGAAGTCTAAAATGAAGTATTCAAAAGACAAAGCATGCAATGAGTTATCAATTACTTTACTCGAATTAGAATTTGCTTTATCTTATAGTATTTTAAGTATAGTTCTATAATCTAAAAACGATCGCTTGATAAGTAAAATACTCATGAAATCATGCAAAAAACTATTTTTTACTATTAATTTATGTATAGACAGTCGAATAAGCTTTTTATCAATCCTCTACCTATATACTATGTGTGAGTCATATTTCTGTTGTTGACTTGATAATAACATTCCCATTTTAGAAATATTTCTGATACAATATAATTAGTTAAACAATCGATCAATTATAGGTCTGCGTCGAAAATTAAAAGTCACGAAAGAAGGTTAAAAAAAGGTCAAACTTTCTTTTTAGTATAGTATTGCATATGCTTAATAAGCTACTAAAAGGCGTGTCACAAAAGTAGACCTTGGAAAAGAAGTAAAAGCACGTGGATCTATGTTACTTTCTCTCAAATAAAGTTATAATATGATGTTTTGGGGCAATATATGTGCTTTCAATTGTTTCCTTCCAAGTGTTTGACGCTTTTTTTACCATCTATTTTGATGTGGTTTCACTACAAGAAATAGGACATTAAACTTTTAGTGACGGGCATTTTCGTTGCTAAAAGTCCTATATCCGTTGCAAAAGACTTTTAGCAACCAACTGTGATAATGTGTCTTGGATAAAAAAAAAACTAGAATGTGTGGGTGTCCCATATCGGTTATTCAAAGAAGATTGTGACTTTGACCTAAGTATATTAGTCTTGTCCTACATTGGTTATTTAGAGAAAGTCACTACTTATCTCTAAGTATATATATGTTATCTTGTATTGTGTTTTGAGTACAAGAGACAAGAGTCCTTCTTTGAGTAGGCAAAGAGAGGAGTCCTTCTTTGATTAGGAAGAGTCTTTCTTTGAAGAGAGAAGAGTCATTCTTTGAGAAGATTTGTTGAGAGAGACAAATGTCTGTAATCTCCAGTGATAAACATAATGAAATCGCTGCTACCACCGTGGAGTAGGCTTTTGCTGAATCACCTAAATCTTGTGTGTCTCTATTTTCTGTTATTGTTTTTTATTCTCTTCTTTATTGCTTGGTGCAAAATCTAGTATATTTCTTTACAAGTGGTATCAGAGCTGAGGCTCAGTGGTAGATTGAAAGCACCTTGCAATGGCACCAAATACTTCGACGAAGTATGATTTGGAGAAGTTTGATGGATCAAACGATTTCAGTTTATGGAGGATGAAGATGCGTGTTGTTTTAATTCAGCAAGGGTTGTTGAAAGTGTTAAAAGGGAAACAAGGGCTTCCTGATACGATGTCTGATGATGAAAAAGAAGACATGTTGGAGAGAGCCCATAGTGCCCTGTTGCTGTGTTTAGCCGACAACGTATTGCGAAAGGTTTCTCAGGAAACGACTGCAGCTGGATTATGGCTGAAATTGGAGAGCTTATACATGATGAAGTCTCTGACAAATCACCTGTATTTAAAGTAACGGCTGTATACTCTTCGGATGAAAGAAGGTACATCGATCAGTGATCATCTTGATGAATATAACAATGTAATATTAAACCTGCAAAATATTGATATCAAAATAGAAGATGAGGATAAAGTTTTACTGTTGTTGTTTTCTTTACCTCCTTCATATGAACATTTTGTTACTACCTTATTATATGGGAAGGACAATATCTGCATGGATGAGGTTGAGGCTGTGATAAATTCTTAGAAATTAAGGAAGAAGGTTTCAGAAAATAAGGGAGAAGAACATGGTGATGGTCTGATGGCTCGAGGCCGAAGCACTGACCATGCTGGGTCTAGAAATAAAGGAAGATCAAAGTCTCAGTCAAAGACCAAAAAATTGAAGTGCTATCATTGTCACAAGGAAGGGCATTACAAAAAGGATAATTTCAAGACGGCTGATGCTGGAGTAGTAGAAGATAATTCTGATGGTTCAGATGTTCTCTCAGTTATTATCAGTTCTTCAGATTGAGGGTGGATTCTTGATACGGGTTGCTCCTATCATATGTGTCTCAATAGGGATTGGTTTGCCGCTTATCACTCATTTGATGGTGGTAAAGTCCTTATGGGAAACGATGTCACCTGTAAGGTGGTTGGGATAGGTTCAATTTAGATTAGGATGCATGATGGTATTGTGAGAACTTTGACTGATGTCAGGCACGTTCCAAAGCTGAGGAAAATTTTGATTTCTTTGGCTATGCTTGACTCCAATGGTTGTAGCTATCGGGCTACATGTGGAATTATGAGGATAATGAAGGTTGCTCTTACTGTGATGAAGGGGTTAAAACAAAATAGTCTCTATTTGTTATAGGGTAGCACAGTTACAGGAGCAGCAACAGCAGCTTCATCTTCTGATATAGATTCTGACACTATCATGCTTGGGCATATGCGTCTTAGGCATATGAGTGAGAGGGGTATGGATGTGCTAAGCAAACAAGGTTTGCTGGGAAGTAAGAAAATCGAGAAGCTGGATTTTTGTGAGCATTGTGTCTTCGGGAAGTAGTGCAGGGTGAAATTCAGTCAGGCTGTTCATATCACCAAAGGTACGGTGGATTATATCCATTCAGATCTCGGTTCCTTCTAAGGGTGGTGGCAGATATATATTGACCTTTATTGATAACTTCTTAAGAAAGGTCTGGGTGTATATCTTGAAAAAGAAGAGTGATTTCTTTGTTCAGTGGAAGCAGTTTAAGATGATGATTGAAAAACAAATCGGCAAAGAAATTAAATGCTTGAGGACTGACAATGGCATGGAATTCTGCTTGGATGATTTTACTAAGTTCTGCAAGAATAAAGGCATAGTGAGGCATCGCACTATTAGAAAAATGCCACAGCAGAATGGTGTTGCAGAACAGATGAATAGGACTCTCCTTGAGAGGGCTCGATGTATGCTTTCAAATGTCGGGTTATCGAAGGAATTTTGGGCAGAAGTTGTTAACACAACTGCATATTTGGTAAATAGGTCTCTATCGACTGCAATTGATTGCAAGACTCCTGAAGAATTTTGGTCTGGTAAGTATGCTAATTATGAAAATTTAAGGATATTTGGTTGTCCTGCTTATGCTCATGTAGTGATGGCAAACTTGAGCCGAGAGCAAAGAAGTGTATTTTCCTAGGCTATGCAAATAGGGTAAAAGGGTACCGGTTGTGGTGTCCGGATTCTAAGTCATCCAGGTTCCTAATTAGCAGAGATGTGACCTTTGATGAGTCTTCGATGTTTTCGAAGAAGAAGAAGTTGATTGATGCAGGGAAAGACCACGGTGTCGGGGAGAAGGTGGAGCTAGAGGTTCGAGCTCCAGATTCTTTGCCCATAATTCCTACAGATGAGAATGATGGTTCTCATTCTACCGAGGAGAATAAAGAACCTCAGGAACAGAAGTATAACATTGCCAAAAACAGACCAAGAAGAGAAATTCGACCTCCTCAGAAGTATGGATATGCAGATATGGTTGCTTATGCTCTTAGAGTGGCAGAGAGTATTGAGGTTGAAGAGCCTCTTACATACAAAGAGGCCATCAAGAGCACGAAATCAGCGCAGTGGACAGTTTCTATGAGTGTGGAGATGGAATCTCTTTACAAAAAATCAAATGTGGGAATTGGTAAAACCGCATGTGGGCCAGAAGATTGTTGGTTACAAATGGGTCTACAAGAAGAAGTAGGGAATTCTTGGAACGGAAGATGCAAGGTATAAAACACGGTTAGTAGCTAAGGGTTTTACTCAGAGAGAAGGTATTGATTACAGTGAAATATTTTTTCCTGTAGTAAAACATACTTCGATGAGAGTGTTGCTTGCTATGGTTGCTCTATATGACTTGGAGTTATAATAGTTGAATGTCAAGACAACTTTTCTATACGGTGAGTTAGAAGACCAGATATTCATGCGTCCACCACAGGGATTCGTGATCCAAGATAAGGAAGATCATATTTCCTTGTTGAAAAAATCCTTGTATGGATTAAAGCAATCTCCAAGGCAGTGGTATAAGCGGTTCGACACCTTCATGGCAAAGAAAGGTTACACTAGGAGCTAGTGCCTATGACAGCTGCGTATATCACCAGAGGCTCGCGGATGGTTCTCGTATATACTTGTTGTTGTATGTTGATGACATGTTGATTGCTGCAAAATTGATGTCAGATGTCAGTGGTCTGAAAGAGCAGTTGAAAAAGGAATTTGAGATGAAAGACTTGGGTGCAGCAAATAGGATATTAGGGATGAAGATTCAGAGGGATAGACCTGTAGGAATTTTGTACTTGTCCTAAAAAAAGTACATTGAGCGAGTACTGCAGCGCTTTGGTATGAAAACTCTAAACCCGTGACTACTCTTCTGGCGGCACACTTCAAGCTTTCAGCAGTTGATTCCCCACAGACCCAGGGAAGGTGGAGCACATGGAGTGTGTTCCATATGCTAGTGCAGTGGGCAGTCTCATGTATGCTATGGTTTATACAAGACCGGATATTTCTCATGCAATCAGTGTGGTTAGCAGGTACATGGGTAATCCTGGGAAAGCTCATTGGCAGGCAGTGAAATGGATACTTCAATATTTGAGAGATACTGCGGGTACTGGTTGAGTCTACCATCGAGGCAGTGATGCGAATGGTAGTGTTATTGGATATGTGGATTCAGACTACGCTGGAGATTTGGATAATAGAAGATCTTTGACAGGATATATCTTTATTTTTTTGAGCTGTGTGATCAGTTGGAAGGCTACTCTTCAGACTATTGTTGCCTTATCTACTACAGAAGCTGAGTATATAGCGGCGGTCGAAGCAGTGAAGGAAGCCATTTGGTTGAAGGGCTTGGTTGGTGATTTGGGATTGAAGCAGGAGTCTGGCACTGTTTATTGCGATAGCCAAAGTACCATACATCTGACCAAAAATCAGATGTTCCATGAGCGGACCAAGCACATTGATGTCAGGTTTCATTCTATTCGGGACGTGGTTTCTCAGGGTATTGTTATGGTAGAGAAGATTTTCACAGATGAAAATCCAGTGAACATGACGACAAAGCATATTCTAGAGATCAAGTTTAAGCATTGCTTAGATTTGATCAGTATCAGCAGCATTTGAGGTGCAGCCCTAGGGGGCAGGTATGGTAGCAGCAGATGATATTTTCAGATTATTTGAGGCTTGTTTTATCCAAGCCAGGGTGGAGATTTTTGATAATGTGTCTTGGATAAAAAAAATCTAGAATGTGTGGGTGTCCCATATCGGTTATTCAAAGAAGATTGTGACTTCGACCTAAGTATATAAGTCTTGTCTCACATTGATTATTTAGAGAAAGTCACTACTTATCGCTATGTATATATATGTTGTCTTGTATTGTGTTCTAAGTACAAGAGAGAAGAGTCCTTCTTTGAGTAGGCAAAGAGAGAAGAGTCCTTCTTTGAGTAGGAAGAGTCTTTCTTTGAAGAGAGATGAGTCATTCTTTGAGAGGGTTTATTGAGAGAGACAAATGTCTGTAATCTCCAGTGATAAACATAGTGAAATCGCTGCTACCACCGTGGAGTAGGCTTTCGTCGAACCACGTAAATCTTTTGTCTCTAATTTCTGTTATTGTTTTCGATTCTCTTCTTTATTGCTTGATGCAAAATCTAGTATATTCCTTTACACGAACACCCTGTCGCTAAAAGTCCCTCGCCAAAAACTCCGTTGCTAAAAGTTTGGCGACGGAATTTTTAAATCCATCGCCAAAAGTCCAGCAAAAAGCGACGGACAAAAATACCTTTAGCGACGGAAAATTCTATCGCTAAAGCTAATTTCTCTATTTTAATTTAATTTTTTAAAAAAATAATATTTAAAAAACTTTTAGCGATAGAAAAGTCCGTCACTAAAGGTATTGCCGACGTAACTTTATCAACGGAAGTTTCGTCACTAAAAGTTTGTCGTTAATTGATGGGTTTTTTCGACGGACTTCCGTCGCTAAAGGTCCACTATGTCATAATGTGAACCAAATATCAACAGGTACCAAGTACAAGAGCGGGAGGGCGCTAAAAAAATAGGGGAGGGGAGCCACAATTCCAAGAGTTAAGGGGGACCATAATTCCAGGAGTGGAGGGGAGGAGGGGGAGGGCTCAGTCATCGTCAAGATCAACATTCGGACCCAGCTCGTCATCATCCATGGGGGTGTCATCTGGATCCGGCTCAGACTGAGAAGTAATGTCATTCATTACATTAAAACCACGCACGCATTCTCGTTAGTAATTTTGTATTGTGTTTAAACGACAGACTGACTTCATAATATTAACATTATGTACCTCATCGTCCTAGATAATCCTAATCACCTTTTAAGTAATGCGATTAAGATCTGTCGGGTGTAAATGTTGCTCCGCGATTGGTTTCTGTGTCTGCGGAGGGGCAGTAGGGGATGGGGATACTCCCATCACGGCACGTGTAGTCAAGCTAGGCATGCCGCGTACACGCCTCTCTTCCTATCGACGACCCCAGGTATATCAAGCCACTGCTGCAATCCCTCGAAAATCATACCCGTGGATGCTAATGGCTGACCAGACTATTTCCCAAACATCCTAATCTCTCCATAAGAGGCCTAAAAAATAATCAAAACATAACATAACCTTGTCAATGCTGGATCAGGGCAATAGACAATGAAGACATTCAAATTTTAATTAAAGACAAGTTTATATAGAATTTACATCAATTTGCTGACAACCTGTGAAATGAACTCCCCCGCCGGATGTGCATCATCTTTAGCCACTCTCCTCGTGTGCGTCATCGAGTATGTCAAAGCACACACCTCATCATTTTCCAGCTCCCGGTGCTCAGCCGCATTCTGATGTCGGATGACGTCGTAAGGCACTGACCTTCTTGTTGGCGTAGGATTCTGATCCTTTCTATTTTCCTTCCCACTTCTACTCTTCACCTCCCAAGATGGATCAGTCATCCACCTATCAACCATCTGCCCCATACAGATGGTGAGATCTAATGAGGGGGACACCCTTTTCACTCTTCCATCAGTGCATCCTTCGGCAGCATCTTCCTTACCTGCTCCCATGTGTTGTGTAGCGATCGCCAATAATTTTTGGTTCTGTAGGCACAAAAAAAAAAAAAAAACATCATCCCAAATGCCTGCTGCTCAGGCGACTCAAACTCGAATCCCTCCTGCAATGCATCAAATTAGACAATTAGTACTATTATTCCATTGAACAGTACTGACTCATAATCATATATTAGCTTACTCATAATCGTACCAGCTACTCCTCCCACAGCCGCTCCCTCCTCCCGACATCCTAGTCCTTCCAGCGACAGATATTCCATCGGTATAGGTCTGTCAGTAAAGATTCAGTGCTAAAAGGTTTTTAAGACGAAACGGTCCGTCATCAAGAATCTTTCACGACGGATCTTTACCAACCAGGCAGTCCGTTGCTAAGGGTGACTTTTAGCGAAGGATTTTGGTTCGTCGGGAAAGATCATTTCTCTTGTAGTGTTTTGAAGATTTCCTAAGAGGCAATTAATTTGGAAGTACGCATACATCGTATGATAATTATTATTTGTATTTCAGTAAAAAATATTATAGTGTTTTAAAAAAGACTTTGCAAAGGTTTGAGGTTAAAAATAATTATTCTCATCATCATATAAAGATAGACGGAGATGCAATTGCATAAGGTTACAAAAATTTTATACTTACTTACTTTATTTTTGCTTTGTAACTAGACTATGATTGAGTTCTTATTCAATAGTATATTTAGGTGATTATAGTTATATGCACTACAAGAAAACAGGCTTTTAGCGACGGGGAAATCCGTCGCTAAAAGTCCAAAATCCGTCGCTAAAAGAATTAGCGACGGATTCACCGTCGCTAAATATCCCTCGTATAAAAGCCCGTCACTAATAGTTTAGCGACGGAATTTTAAAATCCGTCGCTAAATATGTCATTTTTACCGATGGATTTATTTTCATTAGCGACGGATATTCCGTTGCGAATTATATTTTTAGAATTTTAATTTATTTTCTTTTTTGTCAAATTAGCGACGGATTTGATATTTTCGCGACGGAATATTCCGTCGCTAAATAACTGATTGTAGGAATACTTTAGCGACGGAATTAATCCGTCGCCAAAAGTCAATTTTTTTTTTGAATTTTTTTTTTATTTTTCAATTACCCAGACCTGTAATACAATTTTCAATTCTCAACAACAACGCGCAATAATCAATACAGAAAGAAATATATATAATCAATTATAAAAAAAATTAATTATAAAAAAAACTCATATATGTACAAGCAGGGAACCAGATATAGCCGGTTAGGAGAAGGGAGAAGAGTACAAGCCGGGCGCGGGGGGCAGGGGGGAAGCTAGGAACGGGCACGGGAAGGGGCTTATCAGGGGTTCCCGAGTCCTGGATCTGGATCCTGCTGATCCGGGGCCGGGGCGGCCTGTCCAGCAGTGCCCTGCTCCCTGATCATCCGGCACACCACTGTAGCAATGCGCTGGATCTCCTCGTCGTCCAACTGAAGCCAAGGAGCCGGTGTCTATGGAGGGGCAGTAGGGGGTGAGGACGCTCCTATCACGGCACGAGCAGTCGTGCTAGGCAGGCCGCGTATGCGGCCTTTCGGCCGATTCACGACCTCCGGCGTATCCAGCCATCGCTTCAACCCCCCAGTACTCGCAGCCGTACTAGTGGACGCTGATGGCTGTCCGGACTGCTGCTCGGACCCCCTTAGCTGTTCATACGAGGCCTGCAAAAATAGTGGTTTAACGATATGTTAGGGCATTAATTAACGAAACAGACATTGAGGATAGAAAGAAAAAACATTAACTTAAATAAATTGACTCACATCGATCCGCCGGGCAATATCTGAAATATAGTCGCCCGCCCGGTGCGTCTCGTCCTTGTCCTTCTTCCGCACGTGCGTCTGAGTATAGGTCAGAGCTATGACCTCATCCTCCTCCAGATCCGGGTGCTCGACCGCGTTCATGTGTCGGACGATGTCGTGTGGCACCGACCCCCCCGTGTGCGTCGGATCTCTGTTCTGTCTGTTCTCAGCCCCGCTCTTACTCTTGGCGTCCCAACCTGGATCCGCAGCCCACCGATCTATCATCTCCCCCCATACACGGTGAGATATCCAATGTGGGGGATATCTCGTCATGTCCGTCATCGGGGCACCCGCGGGCAGCGCCTTCTTCGCCCGGTCCCGTGCATCGTGGAGCCATCGGCGGTAATTCTTGCCGATGTAGGCAAAGAAAGCCTGCTGCCCCAGTACCTGCTGCTGAGGCGTGTCAAACGTGAACCCCTCATGTAAGGCATTCAATAACACAAATTAACAACATAAAACAAACTGTAATTTAACATTTACTAACGCTGAAAAAAATACTTCACCGTACCAGCCACTCCTCCCATAGGGCCTCCCTCGCAGCGGCATCCCAGTCCTTCCAGTACAGGCGTGGCTCGAAGAATCGGCCCTTCACAAGAACGCCGATCTTCGTCCTCGCCATATTCTCCAGGATCCTGCCAAAGAAGTAATTAAATTAATTAATACAGTTCAAATATAAATTAAGACCCTAAAATTTTAAACATAAGGCATGAGGTGATATTTTTAGTACTTACAGGCCCTCCTGCGTGAGCGTAACTCTCTGTTTACGCTGGGGGTCGATGCGTACCCCGCGTGTCGGACCACGGCCTCGTCGAGATCCTACAAAACACAGACATTAATACAGTTCAAATATAAGGCTAGCGAAAATGTACGAAACACCGTTATCAACTATACCTGAGGTAGAACCCACGGAAGATGGAGAATGCACGCGCGTGTGGGATGAATCTGCGTCGGGTTGGGGCGACGGCTCGAGCTGAGGCTGGGGCGACGGCGATGGCTGGGGCTGGGGCGACGGTGACGGCGACGGCTGGGGCGACGGCTGGGGCGACGGTGACGGCGACGGCTGGGGCGACGGTGACGGCGACGGCTGGGGCTGGGCCCCCGATGGCTGTCCGCGATCACTCTGTGCCTCGTCATCAGTAGGCAATGACGAGGTGGGACTAACCGGGGAAGAAGCAGCTCGGCGTCCAGCCCGGCCACGAATAGCCCGTATCCTATCCATATCTGACTTCATATAGATTATATACAAAGACATTAACACGTGAAAAACAATAATTTAGGCATAAATCATCATCGGCACTATATATATATATATATATATATATATGAACGGATGTGCAAAAACACATCAATAAACACCAAGTTCTAAAATGTTACTACATTTTTCCCGTGATGTTACAACATTACAAGTCAATCATTTTCAGTTTGCGAATCATCTTCATCACTTTCCTCGTCGCCCTCTTCTTCGTGGGACTCGTCGTCCTCTTCATCTTCTAATTCATCCTCTTCATCAGTAGACTCGGTCACATCATCTCCAACACTTTCAACATCTTCCGCGTCATCATCTACGACTTCTTCTCCCACAAGAAGTGTTGTTGGAAGAGGAAGATCGTCCTCCTCGTTGTTGACCTCAACAGGGAACAAGACACGTGGTTGGTCGGCTTGAAAGGAGTCTAGCTCACTGTCATATGTCACGGGCAATTTCTTGGACTTGATAGTTGTATACCAATGAGATTTGGGATTGGCGACGTCCTCCGCGTAAAAGACTTGTACAGCTTGACTAGCAAACACAAAGGGCTCGTCTGATGCAAGTCTTGACTTGACATTGACATCTACAATCCCTTGAGAGCTAACACGGATTCCTCTACTGCATGTGACATCGAACCACGTACACTTGAACATTACCAGGCGGTTTTGGGAACCCAGATATGTTAGCTCAACAATCTCATCTAGCTCTCCGTAAAAATCCATGCAATTCTCGGCATAACAGTCGCCGTTGACCAAGACTCCACTGTTTTGGGTTTGTTTTGTTCGGTCATCATCTTTTACGTTAAACCTAAACCCGTTGATGATATAGCCTCCGTAACAGGATGTTTGTTTGTTAGGGCCTTCGGCTAGTAATTTCAAGCAGGAGGCCACTGGTCTATCCATTGACTGAACCTATTGTAGATGACGGTAAAAATTAAGGATAAATCAGTATACTAATTGGCCACAGAACTGTATATAACACATAATATAATTTCGTTAAATAATCTTACACGGATTTTGAACCACTGTACAAATTGTGATTTCCGATGAGATTCAAGTCCAGCGGGATCAGTGATTAAAGATTCCGCATCGAACTCACTGCAAACCAATATGCATTTAACTCGCTTAACACACTTTCAATTATGTACAACAATGTAAGTGAATTAAGACTTTAACTTACTCAACGAATGCCGAAACTTCATCGCAATTTAGAAGGGCATATATTGTTGCAGCACTGTACTCTTCATCTGTTAGCCATCGAGTATACGTTCGGCCGAACGGACTACCTGACTGCTTGAATATTGACAATTGCCCTTCCAAATTTGTGCTTGCTCCGGGATCATTTCGGCCTAGTTGATTTAACCTCGTACCAACATTAGGCCCGAAATATTGACTACAAAAGTTTACAAGTTCTTCCATTACGTAAGCCTCCGCAATTGAGCCCTCAACCCGAGCCTTATTACGGCTTTTTTCTTTAAATGGAACATGAACCTAGAAGTTTAGTGAATCGAGTTAGGTGGAATATCAATGATAACAGATGTCGCATTAAGTGTAAACGAACAACTATAACAATTTAAGGATTACCTCTCGAAGGGATACATCCACCGATATTGCACGGGTCCACCCAAACCCTGCAATCTTCCGATCTGGCACACCCTTACCGTGTGGTATGTCAGTATCAAGTGCCTCCAGGTGTGAGAGTACTTCTTCACCAGATGGGTAGTCCAGTGTGACAACCTCACGCTCGATTGTCACGTCAAATTTATCCTTCTGCCTACGAAACTGATGGCCCGGTGGCAAAAGCTTACGGTGACATCCGAACCACGAGGCCTTTCCGTCGTGCTTTAACGTATGACCGGGGTTCACGCCCATACAAGCAGGGCATGCTAGCTTCCCATGTGTGCTCCAGCCACACGTCATTCCCAATGCGGGGAAATCATGTATAGTCCACATCAAAGCAGCCCTCATCTGAAAATTTTGTTTAAGGGATGCATCATATGTTTCGACTCCACGATTCCATAATTATTTTAACTCATCAATCAACGGCCTTAAATACACATCTATGTCCTTACCGGGACTCTTCAGCCCCGGAATAAGCAACGACAAGAACATATACGGCTTCTTCATGCACATGCCTCGTGGAAGGTTGTAAGGGACAATAATAACAGGCCAACAGGAGTAAGGCGTGGTAGACTGACCGAAAGGGTTGAACCCATCGGTTGCCAGACCAAGTCTAACATTCTGAACTTCCTGAGCAAAGACTGGATGCCTGCGGTCAAACTCCTTCCACGCCTCTCCATCAGCTGGGTGTGTCAGCACATCGGCATCGTTGCTACGAGTCTCACGGTGAGCCCTCATATGTTCAGCCGTACTGGCGGAGTAGTACAATCTCTGAAGCCGTGGTGTGACCAGGAAATATCGCAATATCTTCCATGCAATGTTTTTCTTCTTCCCTTTGTCCGGTTTGTACCTCGAATGATCACATACTGGACATAATGACAAATCCTTATTCTCTTTCCAGAATAATACACAATCGTTATTGCACGCATCTATCCGGTCATAGCTCAACCCAAGTTTCCTCATCATCTTCTTCGCGTCATAGTACGACGGCGGTAGCTTTTCACTTTCGGGCAGTATTTCTTTGATGAAGGTAACAAACTCGTTAAAACCTTTCTCACTCAGCCCGTGGTCTGATTTCAACTGTAATAACCTACTAACCGCAGACAGCCGTGTGTGTTTCGGAGCTCCATCCCACAGCGGCTCTTCCGCAGCTCTCAACAACTCATAAAACTGATGAGCCCCCTCGTTCGGCGGTTGTGGACTGTCGTTACCCCAGTCAACATTAGCATGCCCAGCATCCATAATCATATCTCGGAAATCATATCGTGCCTCCTCCCTAACTTCAGTTTGACTAGCCAGGTTGGACGACAATACTATCGTTTCCCCGTGCTGCGTCCACCTTGTGTATCCACCCATAAAACCGTACCGACGAAGATGCCATTTTACTTCAATTCTTTTTCTCCAGTGCAACAACTCACATCTACCGCACGGACACCTTATCTTATCAAGGTCAACATGTGCAGGATGCGCATAAGCGAAGTCGAGAAATTCGTCAACGCGACACTCAAAATCTTCAGCATTCTTCCTTTTCATCCAACTTCGATCGACTGACATGACGACTGAATTATCGTACTGTATACCACCTTCAATAATGACCAGTGATTAGGCATTGCCGATGTAAATATCAATGCATGAATGTTACAACATGTCTACATATTTCCCCTCCACTCTTGAACAGGTAGTGGTCCTATCCCATTCAGAAAAGCACATGTTTATAAAACAGTGAATAACTCATGCTTAGTCCGATGTCTGTGGAAAATTCGGCAGCACCTCCCCGCATTTCTCCAAGTACACCACATCGATTAGGTGTTCTAACATTCATCTAACCTTGCTCAGGAAGGTTTGACGGATGTTAGAACACCAGATCTGTATGCACCCGGAGAAACACACGAGAACGTGTACCAAATATCCACGACATAGAACATAAAGCATGAGTCAAAATACTGTTTTATAAACAATTAGCTTTTCCAAACTGTCCAAACTGGACATCCAAAGGCTCATTACAAGGCATTACTTTGTAATGAGTACCTTTGAACGGGAACTAAGGGTTTCTATGCATGCATGTGTTCAGAAATTGATAAGATATGCAAGAATCTTTTCGAAATATCAAAACTGCAGAATGATCGTTGCATATGTTACCAATTCCACATTAAATAGAACTCGTTGGCAACGAGTTGAACCATCTCGTTGCCAATGGACTTCTCAAAACAACAATTAATATAAAGAAGGCAGGGTTTGTAAACAACGAGTAATTGAACCATCTCTGGGCAACATGGAGTAATTATGGGATGTACAAGGGCTAATTAGGGCTAACTGGGTTATTAGGGTTAATTATGATTATTAATTATAGCTGATTAGGGTTGATTAGGAGTAATTAGGGTTATTTAGTCCTAATTAGGGTTTAATTGTGCCGAGTAGTGATGATTAGTCCTAATTAGGGCTAATTGGGCTTAATTGGGTTATGTCAGGACTAATTAATGTTAATGAGAGATAGGTTCGGATAATTATAGCTGACTAGGGTTGATTTGGACTAATTAGAGTTATTTAGTCCTAATTAGGGTTTAATTGTGCCGAGTAGTGCTGATTAGTCCTAATTAGGGCTAATTAGGCTTAATTGGGTTATGTTAGGGCTAATTAATGTTAATGAGGGCTAGTTTCGGATAATTATAGCTAATTAGGGTTAATTATGACTAATTAGGGTTTAATTGTGCCGAGTAGTGATGATTAGTCCTAATTAGGGCTAATTGGGCTTAATTGGGTTATGTTAGGGCTAATTAATGTTAATGAGGGATAGTTTCGGATAATTATAGCTGACTAGGGTTGATTAGGACTAATTAGAGTTATTTAATCCTAATTAGGGTCTGATTGTGCCGAGTAGTGATGATTAGTCCTAATTAGGGCTAATTGGGCTTAATTGGGTTATGTTAGGGCTAATTAATGTTAATGAGGGATAGTTTCGGATAATTATAGCTGACTAGGGTTGATTAGGACTAATTAGAGTTATTTAGTCCTAATTAGGGTTTGATTGTGCCGAGTAGTGCTGATTAGTCCTAATTAGGGCTAATTAGGCTTAATTGAGTTATGTTAGGGCTAATTAATGTTAATGAGGGCTAGTTTCGGATAACTATAGCTAATTATGGTTGATTATGACTAATTAGGGTTTAATTGTGCCGAGTAGTGATGATTAGTCCTAATTAGGGCTAATTAGGCTTAATTGGGTTATGTTAGAGCTAATTAATGTTAATGAGGGCTAGTTTCGAATAATTATAGCTAATTAGGGTTGATTAGGACTAATTAGGGTTATTTAGTCCTAATTAGGCTTTTGATGGTGCCGAGAAGTGTTGATTAGTCCTAACTAGCGCTAATTAGGCGTAATTGGGTTATGTTAATGCAAATTATGACTAATTAGGCTAACTACAATCAATATGCGCATAATTGGGTTCATTTGGGCTAATTTGGGGTAATTACAGCTAATTTGAATTTCATCAGGTTCTTAGGGTTAATTAAAACTAATTAGGCTCGTTAGAGCTAATTAGGGTTAATTGATTTACTAAAATATTGTTAATCAGGACTAATTAAGGCTAATTATAGCCAGTGCTGGAGCCACGATTAGATTCTAGGGGGTGCATGCTAAAAATGTCGCATTAACCTAACTAACCTAAATTTAATGCACATTCAACAACCTCAATTTCGACACCTCATATAGGGTGTCGATATGGTGTCCGATACGTGTCTGACACCTCCGGACACGTGTCCGACACATACCGACGCGTGTCCGACGCCTCTGGACATGTGTCCGACGCCTCCGGACACGTGTCCGACGCCCACCGACACGCACCTCCAGACACATCGGCATACGTTAATTTGTTTTTTAAATGCTGGACACCGTCGATCAAACGCGGTGTCCGTGTCTGCGCCAACTAACATGTATCTCAATCCAATTGGGTCTCATCCTCCGTCAACAACCTCAATTCCGACACCTCATAGAGGGTGTCGATATGGTGTCCGATACGTGTCTGACACCTCCGGACACGTGTCCGACACATACCGACACGTGTCCGACGCCTTTGGACACGTGTCCGACTCCTCCGGACACGTGTCCGACGCCCACCGACACGCACCTCCAGACACATCGGCATAGGTTAATTTGTTTTTTAAATGTCGGACACCGTCGATCAGACGTGGTGTCCGTGTCTGCGCTAACTAACAGGTATCTCAATCCAATTGGGTCCCATCCTCCGTCAACAATCTAAATTCTCAATTCTCAAATGCTCAATGCAATAAAAATTAACAAAAATCACACATTGAATCAAATTGGGTCCCATCCTCCGTCAATAATCTCAAATGCTCAATGCACAATTAACAATCTAAAATCATCAATTAACAACCTAAAATCATCAATTAATAATCGCAATTACTTCAAATGCACAGCTAATAACCTAAAATCATCGATCAATAATCACAATTCTAAAACGCACAATTAACAACCTAAAATTATCAAACAAATGATCAATGTTCAAATGGGAAATTTTTTTTCAAAATTCACATATCTGATACGCTTGAATTATTTCAATTTAGGGTTCGATTGTATTAGGGCATTCAATTTAGGGTTCAATTAGTTTCATTTAGGGTTCGGTTCGATTAGGGCCTTCAATTTAGGGTTCAATTACTTCAATTTAGGATTCAATTAGGGGGTTCTATTGATTCAATTTAGGGTTCAGTTGATTTGAGGCATTAAATTTAGGGTTCGGTTGGATTAGGGCATTCAATTTAGGGTTCAATTAGGGTTGGGTTAGATTGAGGCAATCAATTTAGGGTTTAATTAGGGGTTCAATTAGTTTAATTTAGGGTTCGATTCAATTAGGACATTCAATTTAGGGTTCAATTACTTCAATTTAGGGTTCAATTAGGAGGTTCTATTGATTCAATTTAGGGTTCGGTTGATTTGAGGCATTCAATTTAGGGTTCAATTAGTTCAATTTAGGGTTTGGTTGGATTAGGGCATTCAATTTAGGGTTCAATTAGGGTTCGGTTAGATTGGGGCAATCAATTTAGGGTTTAATTAGGGGTTCAATTAGTTTAATTTAGGATTCGATTCAATTAGGGCATTCAATTTAGGATTCAATTACTTCAATTTAGGGTTCAATTAGGGGGTTCTATTGATTCAATTTAGGATTCGGTTGATTTGAGGCATTCAATTTAGGGTCCAATTAGTTCAATTTAGGGTTCGGTTGGATTAGGGCATTCAATTTAGGGTTCAATTAGGGTTCGGTTAGATTGGGGCAATCAATTTAGGGTTTAATTAGGGGTTCAATTAGTTTAATTTAGGGTTCGATTCAATTAGGGCATTCAATTTAGGGTTCAATTACTTCAATTTAGGGTTCAATTAGGGGGCTCTATTGATTCAATTTAGGGTTCGGTTGATTTGAGGCATTCAATTTAGGGTTCGGTTGGATTAGGGCATTCAATTTAGGGTTCAATTAGGGTTCGGTTAGATTGGGGCAAACAATTTAGGGTTTAATTAGGGGTTCAATGAGTTTAATTTAGGGTTCGATTCAATTGAGGTTTAGGGTTTAGAGTTTAGGGTTTAGGTCATCTTAATTTTAATGTCCCTTGCCCAGTTCCGTCCCGTCCCATCCCATCTAGATCCAACGCCACTTAACCCGATCATTTACAATATGAGTCAACTTTTTTAGCTTCTAATTTATTTTCTTTGAAACTAGTCATATTTTTGGATGAGATTATTTTCATTATTCTAGTTGGTAGAGGCAGCGGACCAAGGTGGCTGCTGGAGTTGGACGGCAGCGATGGTCGGTGGGGGACGGCTATCGGAGTTTGCCGTAGTGACTGTCGGCGATTGCTACCGAAAATGAAGCATAAAGGGCATTTAATTGTAACATAATAAAATAAAATAATGGGTAGTGATATTAAACACTATAAAAAAAATTACCTGATGGGAGTCGCCGGCGTCGAGGGAGGTCACCGCCGCGTCGAGGGAAGTCACCGCCGTTGTCGAGGGAGGTCACCGCCGGGGTCGAGGGAAGTCACCGCCGGTGTCGAGGGAGGTCGCCGCCGGGGTAGAGGGAAGTCACCGCCGGTGTCAAGGGAGGTCGCCGCCGGTGTCGAGGCTTTCGGTGGCGCCGAAGGTGGGGCTGGATGTGAGAACGGCGGTGGCACAATCGCCGGAAATGGGTTTTGGGATTTTCGAAGAGAGAAGCAGTGACAGTTCAAACCAGATCTGAGAGTTAAATAGACTTTTAGCGACGGATTTATTCCGTCGCTAAAAGTCCGTCGGTGAAGACCTATTTTTGCCGACGGAGTTTTTTGCGACGGAATAAATCCGTCGCTTAAATAATATTTCACGGCGGAGTTTTACTGACGCAGGTTTCTGTCGGTAAAACGCCTTTTCACCGACGGAGTTTTTTGCGACGGAATAAACCCGTCGCTTAAATAATATTTTACGAGGGAGTTTTACTGACGGAGGTTTCCGTCGGTAAAACTCATTTTAGCGACGGAATCGATTCCGTCGCTAAAACTCCATCGCAAAAGACGTCTTTTCTTGTAGTGATGAAGTTCTAATAAGTTCATCCATCGAATGCAAGATATAACAGTGGAGTAAATGCTTTCGACATCGCCTGGCTATAGCATAGTCTCGCAGCTGCTAAGAGTATAAATTAATTTTAGACTCGTGAGGTACAACATTTGATATTATTTCACTTAAGCTTACAAACATTTTTAGTATTTAAGGTTTAGAAACGTATTGTTGTAGCTACAATACCTATTTTTAAATTGATAGGTAATGTATTGCTCTTCAAAAGACAAAGTCTTCTTCAAAAGTTTTACAATTGAATGAGGTGAAGATAATTACTGATTGTACATTCTATCTAGATAGTGATAGCCGTGGATGAAATTTTGTAAAATTACAAAACTTTATATTAAACATACTTTTTTTTTTTGCTCTATGGATTTATGATTCATATTTTGTTGAGATACAACATTTCTTTTAATATGTAATTTTGTCTCTCATACCATTACATCTTTCTTATTTTGCATTTTGTTAAGTTGTCAGTAATCTAATTAACTTTTATAACTTAATTTATTGATGAGAAAAAATGTTATGACTTATACTTACTATTGGTTTGTTTTTTTTTTCGCATTAACATGAGTATAGGATTTCAATTTTACAGGTTGAGGTTATTTATTTAAAAAATTAACTTGTGAAAGTAAACTGATGTTTTGGGAATTTAAAGTACTTTTAAAGTTTGTCATTTTCGGTTTAGTGTTTTTCCTTAGCATTTATTGGAGTAGTCTTTGCTTTCTATTTTAGAGTTTAAATTTATTAGTCAACATAATTTCTTAGATAAAAAGAAACAAAACTTTAATTTGTGCAATATTGATCTTTAACTTCCATTCATGACTTTTACTTTTTACATTTATCAGACTTTATTTTGCGACTCGAAAGTGAGATTGAGGTATTAATAGTCAATGTTAAGGCCTAATATATATGTATATAGATCAGATGCAGTTTTAGAAGATCTAGAATCGGTTTCTTAGCTTTATAAAATTTATAAACATTGGACGAATTGTGGCTATGAATTTCTAATATATCACAGTAAATAATAATGAATCAAGGTAAAAAAATGATAAGGCACCAAAACCAATACGATGATGTAACTCATAAGGAAAAGGTGTAAAAAGAAAAAAAAATGCTAAGAAAAGCTTACTTGTTTAATTTGTGAAATATTAATATTTAAATTTTATGCATGATTTTTGTATTACATTTGAGCGATTTATTTTGCCATTCTAAGTGGTTTTAGGAGTTATTTACGATTTTTTGTATTTCACTTTTGTGAGACTTTATTTTGCTATTTGAAAGTGAATTTGAGGTGTTAATAGTCAAAGTTAAGGCCTAATATTTATGTATAAAAATTAGATAGAATTTCAAAAGCTGTAGAATTGATTTCCTAGTTTTATAAGATCTACAAAAACTGGATAAACTTTGCCTACCAATTTTTAATATTAAATCATACTAAATTCTAATAAGTAAGCGTAAAGAAGAAAAAGAAATCAAAACAAATAGGATGATGGTTTACATAAGTAAAAGGGGTAAAAAAAGAAAAGATGCTTAGAAAAACTTACTTTTTAATTTGTAAAATATTAATCTTTAATTTCATACATGATTTTATTGTTTACATTTGTGAATTTTTATTTTGTGAATTTTTATTTTGTTTATTATAAGTACTTCTAAGGTGTTAATAATCAAAATTAAAGCGTAATATGTAAAAATATTTATGATGTAGAGTTTTTGAAGATGTAGAATTGGTTTCCTAGTTTTGAAGATTTAAAAAAAAAATACTACATGTCGGGATTATGAGAGACTTCTTCAGCTTTTCATAGATGATTGATTTTTTTGCATTTATAGGAGCATATGATTTCAATTTTATAGGTCGAGGTTGTTTATTTAGACAATTAATTTTAATTCATTTTTGGTTTATTTTTTATCTAAGCATTTGTTGGAGTAGTTTTTGGTTTTTAACGTAGAGTTTATTATTCAAATTAACACAAACTGCTATTTTGATATTTTTAAGCATTTTTAAGTTTTAGATGAGGTAGAATCAGTTTCCTAGTTTTATACTCCCTCCGTCCCACATAATTTGATCAACTTTTTTGTACACGCAGATTAAAGATTTAAGTGATATATTGTGTGTTTCTCATTATACCTTTAGAGAAATTAAAACAGGGGAAGAAAGTGAACCCGAAGAGAGAAAATAGGTTACTGAATTGTTAAAAAAGGTAAAGGCGCCGTCATGATCACCACCCTGTCAAAGCTGCCATCACTACCTTGTCGCTACCACCGCCACTGGCTAGTTATTGTCGCCGTCACCACCTCGAGACAACTTGTAATGATGGTGACATTGTGAATAGATCTCGCTTGAATTACTTGTGTGGCGATAAGATTGGTTTGCTATGAGACCCCGTAGATAGACAACGGTAAAGGTTGAAATGAGTGGTGGCTGGTGGGTATATGGTAGTAGCAGTGATCCTATTACTTGGGTTAAATTTTGGTGTGGGATTGATTTCATTTTCTCTTTCTACCATTTGCATTGAATTTGCTAGGTACCGTTCCTATTTTTGTTGGATTGATGATTTAGCTTTGAAGGGAGATGTTACTGGATTGGAAATTGACCAATGAAGGTAGCGTTTGGTAAAACTTTCAGTTTTAAAAAAATAAAAATCAAAACTAGTTAAAAAAAAAATTTTGCAAAAACAAATGGGTGTTTGATTACCAAGTTTTTATTTTGAATTTTTTCTTTTGGGTGTTTGATTACCCAGTTTTTATTTTGAGTTTTTTTTTTTTTGTGGTGGTTTGCGATGGCTGTGGTGGGGCGTGGCGGTGGCCAACGGTAGTGGTGGCCGGCCTTCGACAGTGGCAGGCGGTGGTCGTCGGCGGTGGCTGGTAGTTGCCGGCAGTCGCCAGCGGTGGCTGCCGGTCGCCGGCGGTAGCTGGTGGCTATCGGCCGCCGGCAGTCGCCCGGCCGTGGGAGGATGGTGGTGGTGGTCTCAAAATAAAAACTGAAAACTCCTTTATGAAATTTTCAAAAACAGCTCTGTTTTAAAAACTGGTTTTCAAAACTGAAAAAAAAAAAAAAAAAAAAACTGTGTGTCAAACGCGTTTATTTTCTCCAGTTTACAAAACTGGAGAAAAATTTGAAAAAATAAGTGTTACCAAACAGAGCCAAAGATGAGACTGTTGAATTTTCTCTAGATTTACCTTCACTTCTTGTTTAACATTCCAAGTAATGGCGTTGGCAACTGAGATGTCATTTCGTTTGTTGGGTTTAGATATGAGATCAAGGATGATGATGATGTCTCGTCAATGCGGTCCCAGGTCGCTGGTGGATGGCATCAAGAAGATGCTGATAACGTGTGTGTGTTTGTGTAATGGGTATGTATTTTTTTTTTGGTTGAATAAAAGTGTGATTAAGTTTTTCATACCTCCGAGCCGGGTAGGACCACATGAGCGGCAAAACTCTCCCTACTAAGTTTTAACGCAGCTGCATTCTTAAGGCTCGAAACTGAGACTTCTGGTTAAGATAGGACAACCCTTTACGAGCTGACCTACGCGCTTGGTGGAAACGGGTATGTCTGTGTGTTTTGTGCACATGTAACAATGTGTGTGGTGTCCATATGTGTTGGGTTAGGGGCTGGGGGGGGGGGGGGGGGTTGTTATAACTGGGTAATATGTGTGTTTGTGTGTATGAAGAATGAGGAGAGAGAAGGAGTTGGAAAGATGAAACTGAGAAAAAGTTCAGTTGATGTGGATAAGTGTTTATGACAAATTTTTCGTTATTGACAGTCTTACCTTTATACTTTTTAACGATATCTATAATCCGTTAGACGTCGGATTTATTTGGTTCATTTTTTAAAACTTAGGTACTTCTTTGACACGTTTGAAATGTTGGATACTTAGGCTGTACTGGACTGATACTTTAGGATATGGTTTTGACATTAGCCCTAAACATTGAACAAATAATACCTATGAATTTTTAATATATCACAGCAATTATTAATAGTAGGAGTGAAAAAAGAAAAGAACAACAAAACTCATGGGATGATGTTTCACATAGGTAAAAGAGAAAAGAGAAAAAAACTAGGAGAAGCTTACTTTTAAATTTGTGAAGTGTTAATTGTTAAGTTTTATAGATGATTTTGTAGTTTACATTTGTGTGATTTTATTTTGTTTATTTGAAGTACTTTTAAGATGTTATACATGAATTTTTTTTTTCTATTTTACTTTTGTGAGACTATATTTTTCTATTTGAAAGTGACGGCATAGAGTTTTCAAAGCTGTAGAATTGATTTTCTAGTTTATAAGGTTTGTAAAAGCTGGACAAATTATACCTAGGAACTTTTAATAGTAAATCATAGTTAATGCTAATAAGTAGGGGTAAGGTGGCTTAGGTGCACCCCTTGCCCAGCGGGAAATTCTGATTCTACATATTCGAACTGCAAAAGAAAGAATACCAAAATAAATAGGATGATGATTTGCACAAGTAAAAGGAGTAAAAAAGGAAAAAATTATGCTAAGACAAGCTTACTTTTAAATATGTAAAATAATAATCTTTAATTTAGTTTCATGCATGATTTTCAGTATTTACATCAGTGAAATTTTATTTTGTTTATTATAAGTACTTTTAAAGTGTTAATAGTCAAAATTGAAGCCTAATATGCAATTATATTGATGACTTAGTGTTTTAAAAAATGTAGAATTTTTTTTCCTAGTTTTATAAGATTCAAAGCCAATAATATCTGTATATTTTTAATAATAAATCATACGAAAGAGTTATTAAGTGGGGGATGATTTTTATATTTTACATTTTTTAGATTTTATTTTGCTATTTTAAAGTACTTTTGAGGTGTTAATAGTCACAATTAAGGCTTAATATATAAATATATTGATTATATAGAGTCTTAGAAGATGTAGAATTGGTTTTCTAATTCTATAAAGTTCAAGATAATATTTGAGACCTTCAAACATAATGTTTATAATTTTATTTCACATTATGAACATAATGCGATGACATATCATATTTTCGCATCTTATCGGTTTTCAATGTTCTCAAATACAATAATTAAGAATTATTTGATTTAATTGAACCTTTTTTTTCTAATACATATGTGATTTCTTTCCAAAATCTTATATATGCTTGTATAATCGTGCGTCTTATCAAAGCAAAAAATAATCCTAAATTTGATTATTCATTTTATATATTACATAGATAATTATTTGCAATGATTATGTTATGTGTAAATACCTCTCATAATATAATTTTTTCTTCTAAATCACATATGTTATTTTTATTTTCGAGATACATGATCTTTTATCTTCGTATGAGAGAGTTAGTTTTAAGAACACAGTAGTCAATATCAAATCTTAAAAAGTTAGTATATTTAGAGTTTTAGAATTGGTTTTCTGATCATATAATTACGCTTTCTCATATAGCCCTCATATAGTTTCAGCAAAATTGAGTAAACTTAAAAATAGGGATCATGTCCAAAATAATATTTGCATACCTTTAGATACGCTTGCATGTTTATTATATAGCATTAAATCTATTTTAACGATAGATTCACTAATAAGCTTTATAGTTATTGTAATTTTGATTAGTAATGATTGTACAATCATTTGTTCGTAGTGTGGTCTCACAAAAAAAATAACAATTTTTTTTATTTTGTCAAAAGGACTCTAAAAGTATATCATAAAATAGAATACGTAAGGATCAATTGTTACATTATTTTTATTATTTTAATCTCAATTGTCACATTTTTTTTATCTTCTAAATTTAATATGTTATTTTTATTTTTTAAATATATGAAATTTTATATTAAAATCAGAGAGTGGTAAGGATACAATAGTTAAAATTAAGTCCTAATAAGTTGGCTCTTTAATTAGTTAGAGTTTCAGGATATTTAGAATTGGTTTTCCAATTATATAAAACTTACTGTTATGGAAATTAACTTATCAAGAAATAACGACTCCATCCAAGATAATATTTGAGACTCACCCAAAAAATAACGTCAATTTTTTTTTTATTTTAGCAAAAGGATTCTAAAAGCTATATATTGCATTCATAAATCTTTACATAGATTATGGTAAGTATATATTAAAAATAAAATAAATATGAATAAAGTGTTGTATTATTTTTATTGTTTCAATCTCAACTGTAACGTCAATTTTTTTCTCTCTTCTAAATATAACTTGTTATTTGCATTTTTTTAGATAAGGATACAATAGTTAATATTAAGTTAGTTAATATTAAGTCCTGATAAGTTGGTTCATTAATTAGTTATAGTTTCAGAATGTTTAGAACTAGTTTTTCAATTATATAAAGTGTATCGAAATGGAAATTAACTTATGAATATTTGAGACCTTTAGAGAAACTTTTAATGTTTATAATTTAATTTCACATTGAAAACATAATGCTATGATGTGTCAAGCAAAGAAGCTATGATAATGCGATTATGTGTCACGCAAAGAAGTTATCTTGCTTCGCTTATTAGCTAAAATCCCGTACTATGCATGGGCAGATTTTTATATATATCCGTCCTTAACCATACTGCAATACAAAATAATTTTTAACTAAATTAACAAATTATACAAACCTATAAATAAAAGTAATCAAAGTATACAAATCTAGAAGTAGTTAAATCCGCAAAAATGTCACATAAATGTATCCAGGTTCTTTTTTATTGCACATGAACTTAATCGGCCTGTTGCCGAAAATCACTTACAAAAAATCAATCATGCTAACCATGAAGAGAGTAGAAGCTATGGTACAAATCCCAAAATTCCAAAAAGAATGTAAAATATAAAAAGAACGAAAGAATGCTCAATCTAAGTATTCTTATCCAACTCTGCCACCTCAACTTTGTTATGCTATACCCTTAAAAGAAAATTGATATGTGAATTTCCAAAAATTAATACAAAGATCACGCTCGTTTAATTGACTTCTTTAACAGAAAATCTTGTGGTCTCGGGACTAAGAAGTACAAAATCAAGATACAAAAAACTCTACTTATCTCTTTGATCCTATTGAACTCGAAACAGGTACTAAAAACTCAAACAACTTCCTGACTCAAGGAGATGATGAGAAGATCAATTCATGAGAACATCATAAGTTAATTGAAATGCTTTAGGCAAATACATTGCATCTTCGTTGCCAAAACCTCCATTGTTAGCTGAGCCAATATTAAATGGTCAATTATGCAAAGACCAATAGAGTTCTAATTACATATCATATTGCGAGTGAAGTTTGCATAAAGAAAGTAATACTAATGCAAGAACAATAAAAGTTTGGTAACTAAAGTTTGCTAATAAAAACAATAACATTGGTGAAAAAAGAAAGAAACATTGGCAAGGACGGTATACTGTTAATATCATTGTAGGGGAATTATGATTTCGACACCCTCAAGCATGAAAAGTTGTTTAGTGCAATGTTGACACCGAAAAGTACAAATTACACTAATTTCTGACAGTCAATTTGTCATTTGATTTTCAATTTGGTCATTTGTCCAGTAAGCCTGAGAATATTGTAACTAGATGCCAAGTTGCCAAGCGTGCGAGTACACACACATTTGACACAAACACATCCCACGAACACATCCCCCTCCACCCCAGTGCAATCTCTTACCACTTTTTTACCACCGCAACCCCAACCATTTACCTATCCACCGACCAACCCACGAACCCAAACACAAGCACATACCATGGTCACTGCCAACCCCCGTCCTCCCCTCAGTCGATCATTAACCCTTCCACCACCGCGTAACCCCCTACCATCCAACCATCGCACACCCATAGGCAGACACCCGCACCCACAGACGTGACACACAGTCGTCAAACACCCACGATCGCCACCCCCAAACCAACCAGCCCATGTCTTACCACCTTACCACCACCGCATAACCCCCATCCATATCCCCCACCCCTCCTTAGCATCCACCCACATATACAGACACAAATACATGACACGCGTGCGCGCACACACACAAACAACAAACAAGTAGCCCGTCTGCCTCCCCCCAACACAAACCCCCACACGCACAGAGATGGTCATCGTGCCTCTGGTATAAGTTGCAACTGAGGATGACTACAAATGTGACGCTGTGTGGAAGATGGGGATAACATGGACTACAAGAAAGAAGTAGAAAGGAAGAAGAAAAAAATAGGAGGCAGGTTTTTCTTTTAGACAAAACGTGGGTTTGTGGCTAAAATTTAGGACGTGAAAGGGGGTTTGTTAAAATTTGAGCCAATTATTTTATGACAACCAATATCGCATTTTGACAAAAAAGCAAGAATTCCAAAAAATTAGGTTTAGACTTTGAAAGGCTATATATATATATATATATATATATATATATATATATATATATATATATATATATATATGTGTGTGTGTGTGTGTGTGTGTGTGTGTGTGTGCGCGCGCGCGCGCGAGTTATACATAAGTTTTGAATCCTAACAGAGAGATTCTGACAACAGAATGAATATTTAGTAACAAAGCTTCCCTCTGTCATAGTTTTTGTTTACAATCAAAAGTAAGGTTGCCACATACTACTTGAATAAATTAACTCTGTTTAACAATCTATTGTTTCCAAAACTCAACCGCTAGATGTGGTATATTGACCTGAATTTTCACTTTGCTCATCATATTTTAGTTAAGAACAGATGCCACATTACCCTATTTAGTGGAATACTCGGGGAGATATGTAAATATATATATATATATATATATATACATATATATATATATATATACATATAGGGGTTCGATACACACCTACCGGTGGGAAAAAAAAAATTTCCCACCCAATCGCTTGACAGTCATGCGATTGCATAAAAAAAATAAAAAAAAAAGGACGGCTGGACTGGGCCATTTATGGCGAAAAGGGCCAATGATTGGCTTTGGCCCAATCGCCTGACTTTCGGGCGATTGGCTTTGGGCCAATCGCGAAAGTCACGAGATTGGGCCCATTCAGTCCATTTAATTTTATTTTTTTGCTCCCCCCCACGTGTCCCCACCCCCTCCCTTGGCCCCCACCCCCCCCCCCCCTTCGGCAGATTCCCCCAGCAGCCCCTCTCACTTATAATATTCGGCAGTAACCCCCTCCCTTGGCCCCCACCCCTCTTCCCCCTCCCCACTTGTCCTCCCCCCTCCCCCTCCCCACTTGTCCATTTTCCCCCCTAGCCCCCACCCCCCTCCCCACTTGTCCATTTTCCCCCCTAGCCCCCACCCCCCTCCCCACTTGTCATTTTTTTTTCCTAGACCCCCACCCCCCCTTCGACACATGGCACACATCAGTTGCCCCCCCCCTCCCACGGCTCACTTTTCTGTTTATAAAAACCCTCTTCTCCCGAATTATTTCTTACGCTCTCATCATTCTCCCTATCTCACCTACATAATCTCCACAATTTTTTTTCGTCAAAAAAATTTACGCTAGAAGATCGGTGGATAACCGCTAGAAGAAGATCGGTGGATTTCTTCGTCATTTTTTTCAAGTCCAAACAAGTAAGTATTTTGAATTTTCTTATAATTCAATGTTAATTTAAATTGTTGTTACGCTTAAATTGTTCTTACCATAGTCTAAAATTCGTGTTTAGGGCGTCAAAATTACGTTTTTACAAATCGGGGTATTACATTCGAAAGATTCAGCGATTTTTTAGGGCGTCAAAATTATGATTTTTCACGAATTTATAAAAAATAGCTAGAGCTAGATTTTGCCAAAGTGCAGAAAAGAGACCCTAGTTATTTTTAAAATATCTGTATCAGGTAAAAATTTCAGATTTTTCTAAATACTGGAAAGGGGTTAACTGATACGCGCAACCTTGTAACTTCGCAGTGTAATTTAAAATATCAAGCTAGCGCGGTTTCGCGCGAAATTTTTTTGAGAGCCCTAGGATGTTGGAAAGTTCCATTCCCCATGAATTCGGGCCATTCCGAAGCCGGTAGCAATTTTTTGCCGAACGGGCTTTTAAGCGCTCGATCCGGACACCGGTTCGGGATTTTTTGACGAAAAATCCCTAAAATGCTTTTTAGATGAAGGATGCACTCACCAGCCTTCGAATAGCGTCTTAAAGCACGTTTGAGATTTTTTCCGATGCCAGGGGGCATTTCGGTTATTCGCCGCCTGATAGGGGTATTTTCGTAATTTTGCCCCTTTCAACTTTTTTGACATGGGATGCTTACTCCATAAATGTAAGCACACCCTAGCGAAGGCGGGGAAGTTCCATTCCCCAGGAATCCGGGCCATTCCGAAGCCGGTTGCAACTTTTTGACGAACGGGCTTTTAAGCGCTCGATCCGGACACCGGTTCGGGATTTTTTGACAAAAAATCCCTAAAATGCTTTTTAGACGAAGGATGAACTCAGCAACCTTAGAATAGCGTCTTAAATCACTTTTGAGATTTTTCCCGGTTCCAGGGGGCATTTTGGTAATTCGCCGCCCGAGAGGGGTATTTTCGTAATTTCACGCTGTCAACTTTTTCGAGCGTCAATACTGTCCGTAAATGTAAGCACACCCTAGCGAAGGCTGGGAAGTGCCATTCCCCAGGAATCCGGGCCATTCCGAAGCCGGTAGCAATTTCTTGCCCCGAATGATCTTTTAAGCGCTCGATCCGGACACCGGTTCGGGATTTTTTGACAAAAAATCCCTAAAATGCTTTTTAGACCAAGGATGAACTCAGCAACCTTAGAATAGCGTCTTAAATCACTTTTGAGATTTTTTCCGATGCCAGGGGCATTTTGGTAATTCGCCGCCCGATAGGGGTATTTTCGTAATTTCACGCTGTCAACTTTTTCGAGCGTCAATACTGTCCGTAAATGTAAGCACACCCTAGCGAAGGCTGATTTGAAGCCGTTTCGCGGGGCGTTGGGGTCCTAATGAACCCCGGGCCATTTCGGTAATTTGCCGCTCATCGGGTTCTATTTTCCTAATTTTACATTACACGAATTTCCCGAACCACTTTTAGTTCAGGAAAGGGTGTGAGACATCCGAAAAGTTATACTTTAAAGTTGTGAATTAGATAAAGCTTGTTGGGGCGATGACTGAAAAACTATGAAGCTTTTCTGATGGCAGGGGGCATTTTGGTAATTCGCATTCCCGAGAGGGGTATTTTCGTTACTTTGCCCCTTTCAGTTTTTCAAATGACTGCTTCGTCCAGAAATGTAAGCAAAGCACCTGAAAGGTGCTTTCGAAGCTGATTTGGGGCGTTATGGTGATAATGAACCCCCGGGGGCATTTCGGTAATTTGCCGCTCATCGGGGGCTATTTTGGTAATTTTACATTATACTAATTTTCCCCGCTATTACACTGCAAATAGAGTCCATTCTTCTTTTATTTAATTCTATGACTTGTTGAGAATGATATAATTTTTATTTTTTAGATTTCAGTATAAATATGGATGCAACTGGAGGAAATATTTTTTGTGAAGGTTCTGATCCACCTTGCTTGGATCAAGTTTTTCAAACACTTGACGAAGTCGAAGCATACTACAGAGCATATTCGAAAACGATGGGTTTCGGTATTCGAACTAGGACGAGTAGAAAACGGGTGAATACCGATCAAATTGGTGCAAGGTTATTTGAGTGTCATAGAGGAGCACCGCATGTACCCCCGGTCGTTCCGATCAGTGACGAAGGGACAACAAGACAAAGAAAACGCGACACATTTCCGGGTACCGGCTGCAAGGCCCATGTGTATGCAGTACACCGGAAAAAAGAAAACCATTGGGTTGTGACGGGAGTGGACTTGAGTCATAATCATCAGTTGATGACTCCCAGTAAGATTGGTCAAATTCATCAACACCGAGAAATTAGCGCGGCACACAAACAACTGATTTTTACAATGGCCGGGGCTAAAATTCCACCTTCTAAGATGATGGGGGTTTTCTCAAGCCAGGCTGGGGGGATTGACAAGTTGAGTTTCAACGACGTAGACCTTCGAAATGAACTTCGTGCTCAGAAGAGAGAGTCTTTCGGTAGGAATGATGCTCAAGCTACCATTGATCTCTTCAGGTGCCTTCAGAGTGAGAATTCTGGATTTTTCTACAGTATCCAACTCGATGATGAGAACCGCATTAGTACTATATTTTGGGCGGACCCCCGTTCTATAGCTGCTTACCTAAATTTTGGGGATGTTGTGACGTTTGACACCACATACCGCACCAATAAGTACTCTATGCCTTTTGCTCCGTTCACGGGGGTGAACCACCACTATCAGTCAATCTCGTTTGGCTTTGCCCTGCTTAGGGATGAGACGGAGGAGTCATTTACGTGGTTATTTGAAACGTGGCTTCAAGCAATGTATCGTATTCCTCCACAGACCATCATCACCGACCAAGATCTGGCAATGAAAAATGCAATCGCTAAGGTCCTTCCAGATACTCACCATGGCCTGTGCACGTGGCACATAAGCAACAAATATCCCGAACGGCTTCACCATGTATATGCAAACCATCCGGAATTCAAGACTGACTTTAATACATGTGTGAAGAAATCGTTGACGGTAGACGTGTTCGAGGAGAGGTGGGCCACGTTAATGGATGACTACTCTTTGCACAATCATGACTGGTTACAATCGTTGTATGCGATCAAGACACAGTGGGTCGGTGCCTACACCAAGAAGTTTTTTGCAGCCGGAATGACTACGACCTCGAGAAGCGAAGCTATGAATTCATTCTTTGATGGGTACGTAAGCCAGTCTTCAAGTATAGTGGAGTTCGTACTGGAGATGCAGAAAGCCGTTGATAGGCAATTGTACCGTGAGAGAGAAGCCGACGCGGCTACGGCTTACAAGGAAAGAGCCATACTACTCTTTTCACCTTTGGAGGTTCATGCGGCTCAAGTCTATACCAAGGAAATGTTTAGACAGTTTCAAGAAGAACTACTAAAGTCGAATCAATATGGCATGACAAAGTTGCACGAGTATTCCACCAGAGAGCTCAAGGTTTATGCTTTGACGAACGTAACGAATTTTCCCAATCCGTGCTCTTCGTCGACTCCGAGGAACAGAAGACATTTTACCGTGGCTAAATGTATGGACACCGGGTTGGTAAATTGCAACTGTCAATTGTTTGAGCATAAAGGTATACTTTGTCGACACGCGTTGAGGGTTTTGATCTCGAAGAATGCTAGTGAAATCCCTCAACAGTATATCTTGGAACGGTGGACGAAGGAAGCCAATAGAGTCCACGGTCACATTCCTTACGTGCCCAATGTTTCAGTTGATTTCGAGCAATCTGAGCCGCTGCGATATAATCACCTTTGTAACATCATGCACAGTTTATCATTGGATGCAGCGTCAACGTTTGATGGGTACAAGTATCAAGTTGAAGCAGCCGCACGGGATACGGCTAAGCATGCACAGTTTAGGATGGCTGATCCACAAAGACGGGACACTCCGACTACTCGGACGACTCGAGCCGGTAGATTCAATCGAGGCAAACAGCCAGTCATTGACGGCACTAGCATGCAAGGTGAGGAGGACGACATTTTTGATCCAATTATTTCTCAAACAAAAGGGCGAAAACGAGAAATACGCATGAAGAATCCGATTGAAAAAGAAACGGGTCAAAAAAAATTGCGAAAGTGTGCGTTGTGTAATAAGATGCCTGATCATGACAAGAGAAACCATTATAAAGCGTTAGGTCTTGCACCTGGCAGTATGGTCGAGGAGGACGATGATGATGAAGAGTGTTAGGGTTAATGTTTCAGTTGTATAACGAATAACGTTTATAATGTTTAAATTTGTGATTTGGTTTGTTGAATCTTTAATTTGTGATTTGGTTTGTTCTTCCGAAAAATCTCGTAATTTTTTTTGTCATTTCTTTTTTGCTCATTGCACCTCAGGCACGCTAGTTAGCCCATTCGTAAGAATTTCGGCGAAAAACGAGACACATTATTTTTTGGGTTTTCCTAGGAAGGGCCTATTCGGGCACACTTTAGGGCCCAATTCATAGCTTCCGAAAAATCTCGTAATTTTTTTTGTCATTTCTTTTTTGCTCATTGCACCTCAGGCACGCTAGTTAGCCCATTCGTAAGAATTTCGGCGAAAAACAAGACACATTATTTTTTGGGTTTTCCTAGGAAGGGCCTATTCGGGCACACTTTAGGGCACAATTCATAGCTTCCGAAAAATCTCGTAATTTTTTTTGTCATTTCTTTTTTGCTCATTGCACCTCAGGCACGCTAGTTAGCCCATTCGTAAGAATTTCGGCGAAAAACGAGACACATTATTTTTTGGGTTTTCCTAGGAAGGGCCTATTCGGGCACACTTTAGGGCACACTTCATAGCTTCCGAAAAATCTCGTAATTTTTTTTGTCATTTCTAGTTAGCCCATTCTTTTTTGCTCATTTCTTTTTTGCTCATTGCACGCTAATTAGGATAATGGTAATGAAGCCATCTAGCTTCATTTTTTTTCAGCTCCCAGGCTATCCTATACCTAAACGTCAAGGCAGCCTTCCTTGTCCACGACGTATATCTGAGCACCTCCGAGCGAGCAATGTAGTCCATGTACTTCAGGACGTAAATCCCGCAATCATGACTGTTATATTGCTTTGGTCGGTCATGTATCATCTCGACCGTCCAAGGATCTACCGTCGAATTCCTGGTGATGGATTCCCCCGAATAATCTCGGCACGCTAGCGAGAAGATAGTAGTCTGCATGTAACAATAAAAAAAGGTCATCAATATATGTTACAATAAGAATATACTATGAGCCAAGGTCAACCGAAAAAAACTAACCACTGCAGTGATGTACTCGCTGTATGTCTGTGCCAGCGACCGAAAGGGAGAGTCCTCCCGTAGGCTATCGTATATGTTGACCAATCTGTTCGCTGGATAGAGAACTAATAGGAACCAGTGGTGTTCGTGATGGCAAGGCATCATGACAAGGTTCGCATGAGCAGCGTGACATTGATTCTCTGCGGTCAACAGGGCTAACAAGTTTCCAGCTGGTTTCCACTTACCCATGCCTGCCCCTCGCCTCCTCCACTCTGTGAACTCCCTCATGCTGGTCACCATTAATGGGACAAGATAAGTGGGATACATGTTAATATTCAAATCTTCGCGCTGGTTATAACGTAGCTCTCTAATCCGGAGCAGATCTATATACGCGTTCATGACAAAATTTGAAATATCTGTCTCCGGTGCCAACATTCTCACATCCGTGTGACCTAGCAATGTTCCAAGAGGAAAGTCTGTTGAATCGTTGACAGGCTCAGGCCCGAAGTAGTGCTGGTCGATCCAACCCCGCTTCCATCGCCCCAATGGCTTTGTCGCTTGTCCTTTATCCGACCGGTTGCTTGGGCGCGAGGCCTGGGTGCCTACTTGGGTCACTTGACTCTGGCGCTGAGAGTCGTACGTGTCAGGAGGCAAGCGACTAGACGGCTCCCACACCTGACTCTCGGGCTGAAACCCGTACGCGTCAGGAGGCAAGCCACTAGACGGCTCCCACACCCGACGTTCGGGCTGTGGGATGTACGCGTCAGGAGGCAAGCCACTAGACGGCTCCCACACCTGACTCTCGGGCTGAAACCCGTACGCGTCAGGAGGCAAGCCACTAGACGGCTCCCACACCCGACGTTCGGGCTGTGGGATGTACGCGTCAGGAGGCAAGCCACTAGACGGCTCCCACACCTGACTCTCGGGCTGGGGCTGAGAGCCGAACGGGTCAGGAGGCAAGCGAGTAGACGGTTCCCCTTGGTAACCCCGGTACGCAACACCAAAGTTGTGAAGATCAGTCTTGTACGACTCAACGGAGCTCTTGAAACTGTCAGGCGCATGCGCGACATACCAGTCAAACCGCTCGAGCTGCTTGAACATCTCAGTGCCCTTGTCAACCTACAAACATGCATAGACAAATCACCGTCATCATTTCAGGCATGGTCGAGAAGGTGCGCAAATAAATATTGAAACGACACTCAAGCTGACTTACAATGCTCAATGCCCAGAACTGGTCATAGACCTCACGTGGCGCGTACGATGACGTCCTCACTTCGGAAGGGCGATTCACCCTCGTGCGCGTCACCCTGAGAAACCACTGTAAGTATTCCTCAGTACTGGTGCCGTCGTCCTTGAGCGATACAAGGCTATCATACGTTTCCTGCCATGTATTCCACTGATCCACCTCGTCACCCAACAAAATCAAGGCATTAGCCACCTCGAAGTTCGGCCCTCGACCACCCCTGTATGGCCGCATGTCTACAGCGAGTTTTGGAATCCCTTGTGGACAGCCAGCTTGCTTCATAGCTCGATCGGGCATCTGAAACTCACATACTTCGAAATGAATAAGTGGCACCCGAACCAAACCTGCCAGCACGTACGACACCGGCAGTTGCCAACACGTCTCATCCAACCGATGCATCACCTTCCCATATGGCTGCCACGTCACCAGGGATGCATCCATCATATCTAGTTCCCCCCGATAGAACATTAGATTGTGGTGAGGGTCTACCCGTTTAGTCCGTCTAGTCCTAGGCCCCCAGGCCCACACCCTAGGCCACGTCTCATCGGAATCAGCTACGGGCTGTGGACGACCCGTGGGTAGCCTCTCGTAAGACCAAACCTGTGAATGCAAACATAATATGGAATTAGTTATTAATCACGAATATATTGGCACGTCAACGAAGAATATTAATGCTCAAACCTGTAACAGAGTGATGCAGGCGGCAATGGACTTGGCACCCTTTCTCGTAGCTTTGTGCAATGCTCGATATAGGTGCGCAAGGACAGCTGAACCCCATGAATACGAGTATACCTCCCCAAGATCCTCCAAGAACACCAAATACTTCGGATGCACCGTGTTTTTTTTTTGCGTCGGAAGTAATATAGATCCAATAATATACAAAAGGAATGCCTTCGTATACACCGAAAAATCATGAGGAGTGTATTCATCCGGTAGCTCGCCGTACTGCTCTCTCAGCCATTTAAGTTTTATGCCGTTGGTTGTAAGAGCTTCCCTTGGAATTCCCGGAAAATACTGCATAGCCATCTTCGCTATGGATGCAGACCCATTACTCGAAGTAATGGGTCTACCGTGACATGGGATTCCAAGTATAAATCCAACGTCCTCTAATGTAATAGTCATTTCACCAAACCGGAAGTGAAATGAGTTCGTCTCGCCCCTCCATCGTTCAACTAGAGCAGATATAAGGCAATCGTCGTGCCGAGCCCAAATCCCGCTATCGGTGAACACCGTCAAATTTTGATCTCGCAGTAGTTCTATTTGTTCCTCATTCAGTACCCACTCGGAATGGCCACTTGTGCTTTGACGTGTTTCCAAAACACCCCTATCGACACCGTTAAATACGTGCCTCGCGACGTGGTCATCGTCATCGTATAGGATTGATGTATCATGAGGTCCAGGGTTGAAATCCATATCTGTAAGAACAAAATATAATCGTACATTAACTTAGCGTCCATAATATTTACATTCCAAAACTGTAACTGAATCGTTAACCTAGCTTACCAACGCAATAACAATAGTCATTAAATCATTACTTTAATGTATGAAAACCATTCCTCACTTCCCACGACTCCGAACGCTTAATAACCCTAGCCGCCTTCTCTAGGGTTTGCTTACATTTACGGACTGAGCAGTCATTCGAAAAAGTTGAAAGGGGCAAAATTACGAAAATACCCTTCTCGGGCGGCGAATTACCAAAATGCCCCTGGCATCGGGAAAAATCTCAAAAGTGCTTTAAGACGCTATTCTAAGGTTGCTGAGTCCATCCTTGATCTAGAAAGCATTTTAGGGATTTTTCGTCAAAAATTTCCGAACCGGTGTCCGGATCGAGCGCTTAAAAGTTTCATAGGCAAGAAATTGCTACCGGCTTCGGAATGGCCCGGATTCGTGGGGAGTAACCCTAGCCGCCTTTGCTAGGGTGTGCTTACATTTACGGACTGAAAAGACGTTCGAAAAAGTTGAAAGCGTAAAATTACGAGAATACCCCTCTCGGGCGGCGAATTACGAAAATGCCCCCTGGCATCGGGAAAAATCTCAAACGTGCTTTAAGACGCTATTCGAAGGTTGCTGAGTGCATCCTTGATCTAAAAAGCATTTTCGGGATTTTTCGTCAAAAAATCCCGAACCGGTGTCCGGATCGAGCGCTTAAAAGATAATTCGGGGCAAGAAATTGCTACCGGCTTCGGAATGGCCCGGATTCCTGGGGAATGGCACTTCCCAGCCTTCGCTAGGGTGTGCTTACATTTACGGACTGAAAAGACGTTCGAAAAAGTTGAAAGCGTAAAATTACGAGAATACCCTTATCGGGCGGCGAATTACGAAAATGCCCCCTGGCATCGGGAAAAATCTCAAACGTGCTTTAAGACGCTATTCTAAGGTTGCTGAGTGCATCCTTGATCTAAAAAGCATTTTAGGGATTTTTCGTCAAAAAATCCCGAACCGGTGTCCGGATCGAGCGCTAAAAAGCCCGTTCGGCAAAAAATTGCTACCGGCTTCGGAATGGCCCGAATTCATGGGGAATGGAACTTTCCAACATCCTAGGGTTCTCAAAAAAGTTTCGCGCGAAATCGCGCTAGCTTGATATTTTAAAGTACACTGCGAAGTTACAAGGTTGCGCGTATCAGTTAACCCATTTCCAGTATTTGGAAAAATCTGAAATTTTTACATGATGCAGATATTTTAAAAATAACTAGGGTCTCTTTTTTGCACTTTGGCAAAATCTAGCTCTAGCTATTTTTTATAGATTCGTGAAAAATCATAATTTTGACGGCCTAAAAAATCGCTATTTTCGAATCTTTCGAATGTAATACCCCGATTTGTAAAAACGTAATTTTGACGCCCTAAACACGAATTTTAGGCTATGGTAAGAACAATTTAAGCGTAACAACAATTTAAATAAACATTGAATTATAAGAAAATTCAAAATACTTACTTGTTTTGACTTGAAAAAAATGACGAAGAAATCCACCGATCTTCTTCTAGCGGTTATCCACCGATCTTCTAGCGTAAATTTTTTTTTGCTCGTATTGTTGTGGAGATTATGTAGGTGAGATAGGGAGACTGATGAGAGTGTAAGAAATAATTCGGGGGAAGAGGGTTTTTATAGGCAGAAAAGTGAGCCGTGGGAGGGGGGGGGGGGGCAAAACAAACAAGCAAATTGGAGGGAGGAAGGTCTGCCGAAGGGGGGGTGGGGGTCTAGGGAAAAAATTGGACAAGTGGGGAATGGGGTGGGGGTCTGGGAAAAATTTTGGACAAGTGGGGAGGGGGGTGGGGGCCTAGGGGGGGGGGGAATAAACAAGTGGGGAGGGGGAAGAGGGGTGGGGGCCAAGGGGAAATTCGGGTGACTGCCCCGAAGGGGGGAGGGGGGGGTGGGGAAGAGAGGTGGGGGCCACGGGGAGGCTGGGCGTGTGGCTGACGGGGCATTGGGCCAATCATTGGCCCTTTTCGCCATAAATGGCCCAGTCCAGCCGTCCTTTTTTTTTATTTTTTTTTTATGCAATCGCATGACTGTCTAGCGATTGGGTGGGAAAATTTTTTTTTCCCACCGGTGGGTGTGTATCGAACCCCATATATATATATATATATATATATATATATAAGTAAGGTAAAAAAATTCTGCAAAATAGTTAGTCTTTTTATAAGGGACTGAGGAACTAAAATTTCTTAACTTGGGCTGATTGTTAGGCGAATGGCTGTGGAAGATCCATGTGCACCGCATGGGTTAAAGTTAACCATTGAAGACTACCCTTTTGCGAGCGATGGTTTAGTCCTATAGGGTGCCATTAAAGAATGGGTCAGTGATTATGTCAACCATTACTACCCAGAAGCAAAGCCTTAAAGAATCAGACCAAGAGCTCCAAGCATGGTGGACCGAAATCCGAACCGTAGGTCATGGAGACAAAAGAGAAGGGTGGCCATTGCTCAAAACCCCCGAAGACCTAATCGGCATCCTCACAACTATGATATGGGTACCATCCGGTCACCATGCAGCCGTCAACTTTGGCCAATACGCTTACGGGGGTTATTTCCCAAATAGGCCTACAATTGCTAGAACTAAAATGCCTACCGAAGATCCATCTGATGAAGAGTGGAAGAGTTTTGAGAAACGGCCTGAGGAGGCGCTCTTAAAATGCTTCCCGTCGCAACTTCAGGCTACGAAAATAATGGCGATATTGGACGTGTTATCAAATAACTCTCCAGATGAGGAGTACATCAGGGAGGGGATAGAGCCATCATGGGAAGAAAATCCGATCATAAAGGCAGCTCTTGAAATATTCAGTGGGAGGTTGAAGGAGCTTGAAGGGATCATAGATGCAAGAAATGCAGACAAAGGGGTGGTGCCATATCAGCTATTGAAGCCAGTTTCGGAACCTGGGGTCACCGCACAGGGAGTCCCAAACAGCATTTCCATTTGATATGCATAACAACAATGTACCACAATCTATGTGCCATTTATGTGAACTTGTATTGGAGAAAGGCTGCAAGCCATTGCTATAGGTATTATTACCCAAGACGATATGTAATGTTCTAGATACTTTTTACTATGCGGTTTCCAAAAAACAAAAATAAGAGAATAAAAAAAAAAGATTCGCAACGATGAAATTCTTGTCATGCATTAATGCACAATAACTAATACTGATTGGAGAGCGTTTCGTGAATGTAAATATATTGGCCCCTCTCCCTGTATACTATTATAAAGGTCGCTAAATATGATTCCTGACCAAACGGTACTCAATAATAGTTATTTCAATACAAATACATAGGGAAGGAAGAATAAGGCAGGTCATTAGCATTCTTGATATTAATCAGGGGTGATTAGTCTAATAGAAAACGAACCCATATAATGACCGCTTTTTCAGGACCGGTGTTTAATGGCCCAATCAGAGGCTTATTTTCGAATGACCAAGGTAAAGTGTTGCTTTTTATTCCATGAGATTCAATGGTGAACACAAAAGCTCCTGACTGAAGCAACAATACATACACCTGGTCCATAACTTCTACATTTTCTGGACCTTCAAGCCACCAGTATGCTTGTCATGGACTTGGTGCAAACTTTTAAAGCTTAGAGGAAAATGTAGTCAACTCATATATTATAAAGTGGGAAGTGGGGAATCAACTTGGTTGTGGTTAGACAATTGGCTCCTGGAGATACCAATAATTCAGCAATATGGGCAGAGGATCATATATGACTCAGGCCTGGGAATCAATGCCAAAGTCAGAGAGATCATACAAGGCAATGAATGGCAATTGTTACCTAACAGATCAGAGGAACTTAGAAGCTTGAACAGAATCTTGGCCACAAGACCAGCCCCTGCTAATGGGAATAATGATGAGGTAACATGGAGACTCAATCCCAATGGTGAGTTTACCATTAAATCAGCATGGGAGGGACTTAGATCAAAAGCCCCAAGGGCTCCCTGGAGCAAGTTGATTTGGTTCAAAGGGCACATACCAAGATGTGCTATGATCCTATGGCTATTATGTAAAAGGGGTTTGAGAACTAAGACAAAGTTAAAGACATGGAATATCATCCCAGATGATCAGTGTGTACTGTGCAGCAGATATTCTGAAATTGAGGACCATCTTTTTGTGCAATGCTCTTATGCACAAAATCTATGAAAAGAGGCTTTTGAGAAAATGAACATGAAGATACCACTAATATCATGGCAGCAGTTTAGTCAATACTCAATGGTACATTTCAGGGGGAAAAGCCTTAAAGCAAGAATGTGTAAACTCATAATTTCTGTGGTAATATATGGGATTTGGCAAGAGAGGAATGCAAGAATTTTCAGCGAGAAACAAGCTACAGAGAAGGGATGTATGCAAATGATAAAGCAGTGGATATATTATAGAACCCTCAGCTGGAAACAAAGCCATGCAACAGAGCAAAACAGGGAGATATGCCAAGCATGGGGCTTAGATATGCAAAGACTACTTTTAGTATAATGTTTCATATTGTAAAATAGAGATCACAGCAAAGTGTATAGCTGGAAAATGTTTTTCTTGTATATGATTGAGGTTAAATGAATACAAATGACCTTTAACCAAAAAAACTTCTACATTTTCTGTCTCCCCATAAATATCCTACTGCAAATTCTCCCATTTTTCTCATTTCCTTTTACATCTCCTCGATCCTCAGGAAATTCTATGTACGGGGTATTCATAGTGATTTGAAATGAGCAAAAATTACTACTACACGAACAAGAGTTTCTGCTAGAACACCCAATGATGTTTTAAAACAGTGGATCCAGTGAAACCACCCATGGATCTGTTAAATATTTTTGGATTTGGAAATTATTGTTGGAGACAAAGGGTCACTCAAACTCATTCTCACAAATATGAAGAGAATGGGAAAAGGAGCCCTGCAACAGATCAAAATAAGGAGATATGCCAAGCATGGGGCCTAGATATACAAAGATTACTTTTAGCATAATGTACATATTGTAAAATAGAGACTATAGAAATGTGTATAGCTTGGAAACGTTTTTGTACATGATTGAGCTTAAATGAATACAAAGGACATTTGACCAAAAAAAAAAAAACAATATACTTTAAAAAAAATTATCTCTTATACTTCTTCTTCTTCTTCTTCTTTCTCTTGCACCATTCTTACACCTTTTTATAATTCTTCTTCGTAACTTATGGACATGCAATTAAGCTACAACTAACTCACTCTTTCAATAACATATTAGCACGCTACTTGCACTAAGCACATATCACTATTACACTTGTAACTCATGCACCACTAACACACTTTAATAACACACTAACTTGTCATATGCTACAAGAAAATGGGACTTTCCTAATGGACCTTTAGCGACAGACATGATTCCATCCCTAAAGGTCAATTTTAGCGACGGACCAAATGTCTTTACTGACGGAATGGTAAAGACATTTAGCGACGGATTATTATCGACAGAAATATCCGTCGACAATGGTAATTTTCGTATTTGTCTCACTATTTCTGATTTTTTTCGTACAGAACAATTTTTAGCGACAAACTTTTACTGACAACACATTCAATCGGTAAAAGTCCTTATGTTTGAATAAAAGAAGCCCTAACCTTTCTCTTCTTTCTGACCAACTGCACATACCTGCTTTCACCTTTTTCTCTCCCCATCCCCTCTATCTCCCCTTTATCTCTCTCTCTCTCTCTTACACACTGTACCTATCCCCCATGCCCACCTCCTACGCCACTACCCTACCCCCAGCCCCTCTGCCCCATCCCCACCCCTAGCCCCTCAGTCGCATCCCCACCCACGTCCCTCGTTGCTGCCTCACCCCCTTTCTCTCTCTCCTCATCTGCCCACCTCTCACACCAGTCCAGTGGCAGAACCACGTAAGGACGACACTCTTGCATCTCTCTCTGGCCGAAGGGTGATGGCTGGACGGTGACATGGGCTTTCTCTCTCTCTCTCCCCCCTCCCCCCCAAATCAAGACAAACTGAGAAAATACCGGCCTGAAGAAGTTCTTCAGTTCTTCCTTCTTATTCCAGATCCGAGAGAAGGCCATCGAGTTACCAGTGAAGGCTTCATTGACCAACATCCCTCTGTCGGCTCTACAAAGTGAAACACCCCAAAATTTTCAGAGCGTTAATCAATTCATCGATTGATTCTTAATCATCCATTTCAATTTTGCTAAGAAAATCTCAATAAATAAATCTATCAGAGCTCCTATTTAACTCAAGTTATCAACTAATTATTCTTAAATGCAAAGACTAAATTAATGTACTCAATTTTGTAAGTTAAACACTGATTCCCTCTCAGGGGCTTAAATAAAAAAAATAATGAAAATATAAACCAACTCCATAATCAGGCTCTAACCAATCCAAGGAATCTATTGATGGTTATTACCTGCAGAAGGGAACAGAGAAAGGGTTGAGCTTTTGAAAGCTCCGTAAGGTCACTAAAAAAATTAGAAGAGGGACTATAAATGATTATGAGATTCACGTCAAAAACGATAAGGGAAGAGATTCACTTCTATCCCTTAAACCAAATATAGATAAAAACAATTTCAATTACCCTATAAACGATGCAGATAATATTGAACATGGTTGAATGCAAAGCCACATAGGCAGTGCAGGGAAACACTTAGCAAAGCCACACAGGCAGTGCTCACTAACAATGTGTTTACATATGCAAATGAATACTAGCTAGACCATTAAGGTACTAGCATCTCCCGCAATAACAGACCATCTTTATATTACCCTCGCGATACAAACAATCCTTATAAGACCTCAATACACTTACTCATGTCAATATACAGAATGCAATAATCGATAATACAATGAATAAATCGATGCTCAATGAGTAATAAATACTAAGCATTGATAAGGATTTTAAATAAACATTTAAGGCTCAAGACAAGGTATTAAAAGCAAATAATGTATTCTCATAACAAATATAACAGAGTCCAAAGAAATTCATTAACAAATCAGAAAAATATGTATGAGGACGATTTGATGAATTTGGGTTTCAGATAGAAATCACTTACCTCGATCCAAGCTAGAAGAAGCAAAAATGCTCTCGATCGAAGTTCTCTGAATTCACCTAGATTGGCAAATCACTTAGCAGAACACATTCTACACTACTATATTATAAACCTAATATAAATTGCCTACAACGTACTCACTCCTCAACTCGAAATGACATAACCCAAAGCGGGTCTTACACACGGCCAACCTAACCAAAAGACCTTACACCCTCCTTGAGGCTCAAAAATAACCCAGAAATGATATTAATTCTCATTAAGTATTTTTATGGTTGAAACAACATATGAAATAAAAATATAATTTTCTCATTGTTTGCATATTTTTAAATCAAAAATATTTTCTTTAAATGCACTAAAACCCTTAAATAGCCAAGTTGTTTCTAGCTGGAAATAAAGTCCCATAATTTTTGTAAGAACTTAAAAAATATATAAAAATTATAGAAATAAAAATCAGAATTTAAAAGCAATTAAAACTATTTTTAAGTTATTCGTTCCGCTAAATCCAATGCGATACATAAATGATAACAAATCAGCTCTAAAAATCACCAAAATTATACTGAGGCTTACCTATATTGTAAAAACATTACTATATTTTTTCCATAATTTTTCATGAGTTTAGAGACTCCAAAAGAATTTTACAAATCTGAACTTACAAAAAATATTAAAATACATATGATTTCTAAAAATTATAAAATTTTGCCATAAATACTAACTTAGCCTAATGTATCCTACTATAAAATTTTACGTATTAACAATAACCGTGCGCTATCCAATGCACGTGTTGAACTTAAAGTGAACCCGTGGTACACTTGTGCAAGCACAGGGTGCCACCGAAACTGCCGATGCCCAGCAAACTCACTTCTTCCATTCTCTATAACACTCTTACAACACACCTGCTCCTCCACAAATTCCAGTCTCTATAACACTCTTGCATTTTACTTTGATGCGAACTCTTATCATCGGCTAAGATCTGGCAAAGAAGCATCGCACTCACGATTGGCTGGGTTTTGAATTGACAAAGAATGGTGGGGGGATGAAGTCCCATATAGTGCTTTTCCATTTCATGGGTTAGAACTATAGCTAAACCGTTCGAATAGAACTCGAGCTCTATCTGTCACCCTTGGGGGTGTTCATCCCTCGAGGGACCGCCCTAGAGGGCTAGTGGAACATAGAGTTCTGGTAAGCGCCCTTGAGGGCTGATGGAGCACAGAGCTCATGTAAATACCCTTGAGGGTTTGATGGAACTTAAAGTTCTCATCGTATGCGCCCTTAGGGGCAGTTGGATCGCAAAGCTCATAAAAACATCCTCGAGGGTTTGACGGAACTTAAAGTTCTCGTATGCGCCCTTGAGGGGGAATGGAGCACGTAACTCATGTAAATACCCTGGAGGGCTGGATGGAACTTAGAGTTCTCGTATGCACCCTTCAGGGGGAATGGAGCACGGAGCTCATGTAAATGCCGTAGAGGGCTGGACAAAACTTAGAGTTATCGTCGTACGCACCCTCGGGGGTGGATGGAGTGCAAAGCTCATGAAAATACCCTCGAGGGTTTGACAGAACTTAGATTTCTCGATGTACGCACCTTGAGAGGCAGATGAAGCGTAAAGCTCATGTAAATGCCCTAGGGGAGCTGGACAAAACTTAGAGTTCTCATCGTGTGCACCCTCGGAGGCATGGAACATAGAGCTCATGTAAATGCCCTGGAGGGCTAGACGAAACTTAGAGTTCTCGTCGTAGGCGCCCTCGGGGGCAGATGGAGTGCAAAGCTCATAAAAATACCCTCAAGGGTTTAAAAGAACTTAGAGTTCTCGATGTACACGACCTTAGGGGCAGAAAGAGAGTAAAGCTCATATAAAATGCCCTGGGGGCTGTACAGAACTTAAAGTTCTCGTCGTATGCATTCTCGGGGGCAGATGGAGCGTGGAGCTCATGAAAATACCCTCAGGGGTTTGATGGAACTTAAAGTTCTCGTCTTACGCGCCCTCGGGGGCGGGTAGAACATAGAGCTCATGAAAATACTCTCAAGGGTTTGACAGAACTTAAAGTTCTTGTACTTATTACCGTGGTGCCAAATAAGAAGGCACGGGGCATGGAGCCCGTAATATTGCTAATGCTATAAGATATAATCCCCCTGCCTTTGAGAAGGCATGGATATATAAAGATGGCTTTTCAGCCTATCTGTAGGGCACGGTCATAAGAAGACATGTAGGAACAATATAGGAGCCCACAATCCGCATTGACTGGACGAGCATATAAAGCTAGAAGATGCGGAGTCCGTCTAAGCAAGATGTTACTGATGATTAGTAGAGATAGAGGATGCTTAATTCGTCCGAGAAGGATATCAAAGCATATTAGTGATACTTATTAGCAAAGGCTGATGATGTGCTCTGCTTCACTAATCGAGGTCACTGTGTGACCAAATATCACAAGATAGTAATAAATGTAGAGTTGGCAAGATCCTACAGCAGAAACCCTAGGCATGACTTCCAGTCACAGGGTGCTCTGCATTTGTTCCTCACTTTATGAAGCGGTTTATACATCACTGTTAATGCTTGTAGGCGCAGTCTAAGCTCTTGCATCAAGAAAAAGTGTGTGATCGAAAAAACGGCTTTTAAAGCAATAAAGCGTATAAAAATGCAACTATGTTTTTAACACATAAATATGAGCGGTGTTTAGACACCGTGGCCCCATTAGGTTTTTGTCGGTTAGCCGACAGAGGTGTGCTGCACTGTGTGTCGCAGGTGAGGTTTAAGGGTTATTGCAGTGGGTAAGACCCAACATGTAATGTGTTTGTGCCAATTGACGCAATTGCAGAATGCTAGACCAAAAATTAAATAGGTCTAGGTAATAGAAGTGCACTGAAAGTAGCCTTTGGGAGGCTTGCTAGCGCCTAAAAGCCGCTTTAAATTTATTGACACGGCGCACATATAAAATGTGCGTAAATTTTTGAAAAATGTAATGCACATGTTGAATAGATAAGACCCTGGGAGTCTAAAATTTAAATTTGTCTTTTTCCTTTAAAAAGCTTAATGCTTTAGAAAGCATGTGGCCTAAGTCAAATAAATAAGACCATTTGCGTTTAAACATAAATATGCTTTTTGCATAAGCTTAAAACCTTAATACTTTTAAAAGGTGCGGCATGTGCAAAATAAAGGAGACCTCTTAGATCATAACTCTAAATACCCATAATCATGGGGTGAAAGTTGAATACTTCAAAATCGAAAGAATGCACCTTTTTGGATCTGCTGTTTTGTTCATCTACTGAAGAAAGAAAGTCGCCTGGAGAGTTAAGATATATTTGACAACTGCAGTGTGGCAGCAGTGCTATGGCGAGGTGCTATATGGCAGATCCGACAATTACTGTTGGCGGCGACGCCGGGGACTTTGGCTGGCGCAACAACTCGATGCCAGGGAGTTGGCCAGTGAAGTGGCATCGTCGCCCTTGATTGTTGGACGGACTAGTGGCAGCTGGCCGCCGATGTGCCTGGTCGATATTGCGGCAGTAGTGCTTTTTGTCTTGGCTTCGGCCAGCAGTTGGATCTGGACGAGGTGCGGCGGCCATCTGTTCGGGTTTGGACCCTATGAGGCGATCCCGTTTCTACTTCTTCTCTCCTTTTTTGTTGGGTTTGGTTGTTGTTTCCGATATCCGACTGCTCTGGTAGCTTAGCGGCGACGGCGGTGGATTTGTGGTGAGGGTCTGTTTCTCCATCGGCCATCGCGGGTCTTCTTGATAACCAATAACAAACAGACGTATGAACATTGGAGAAAAGAAGAAGAGATGGTTTTTTCAAGCTGCTACTTTATTCAGAGAACCATCAGCTCTTTAATAGGCTTACATCCAACCGAAAACATGCAAACTACTTGCTATAAACTAGGCTACATGACCATGTTCTAGACAACACTAAGACTACGTGACAGACTACATGACCATGTTCTGGACAACACCTATAACCAATTCACACCATTGACAAACTTCCTAAAGACTAGGACACATTTGACTTAGTAAAACAAACATGTAGAAATTATCCAACAATCCCTCCCTAAAACTAAAGACATTTAAGCTTTTGTTTATGAGTGGGCCGCTCCTTCTTTCAATTAGAACTCTCCAAGGTGCACATGCCCAACAACCTTCTCAGTTTTTGGAAGGGAAGAAATCTAAGAGGTTTAGTAAATATATCAGCCAGTTGAACTTCACTTCGGCAAAACTTCAAATCAATTGTTCCATCAATTCTGAGATCTCTTAAAAAATAATACTTCACATCAATATGTTTGCTTCTATCATGTAACACATGATTCTTGGAGAGTTTGATGGTTGAGTTATTGTCACAGAAAACTATAGTAGCTCCTGTTTGCTTGAACTGTAACTCTTCAAGAATTCGCCTTAGCTAGATAGCTTGACAAGCACAAGCTGTTGCAGCAACAAATTCAGCTTCTATTGTTGACAAGGTGACAATAGATTGCTTCTTAGAAGACCACGAAACAGCCCCTATGCCTAGCATAAAAACATAACCTAGAGTACTCCTTCTATCATCTTGATCTTCTGTATAGTCACTGTCGGTGAACCCGAACAAATATAATTTTTTACCCTTCTTGTAGAACAGCCCAAAATCTCTAGTTCCTTTCAAATAGCAAAATTTGTTTCCAACCTATTTTGTACACTCAAAGGAAAATACTTTTCCTCAAATATCCGCTTAAATCACCTCCACTTGACGTAGATCTGATTTGCTTTTCTCTTTTCTTCCATTTGCTTCTGCATGTCCCACCAAGAAATTGCCGCCCCTTGTACCGTAAGCGTAGCAAACACAACCTTTTGATGCTTTTCACATCATGTTAATACAAATGCCTTTCCCATTTCTTTGATCCAAGTGACAGCTTTAATTGGAACACTTCTTCCGTGAAACTCACTAGGTCGAGCATCTTGAAATCGAAACTTATATTCCTTCCTTTCCACTATCGGAACCATTGCATTAGCAGTAACCGGTTGTAGTAATACCCGGAGTTCGGTTGTAGCAAACCGGTTATGCTCCGGGTATTACTACAACCTCCCGTAGAAGTCCCACCAGTTCTCTTCTTAAATCTTCTCTATTAATTTTTTCCATATTGTTGTTGTTGTTGTTCCCCACGCTAGTGCCTTCAGTGTTGACTAAAGACACTTCAGTCTGGGGGTGCTTCTTGCGAAGAATCTCTCTCCTGTCTTTCAGGTATAGGGACCATTCCATTTCGTAGATTACGTACCATTTTGAGAGTAGAATAATGAGTCTTATATTCATATAGAACAAACCCAACCTCATAAAATAACTACTTTAGTACAACATAAGTTCTATGCTACGATCAACATACAATGATAGATTCTGCATCTAGACATGCAATATTTATCTTAAGCAAAACTATATCACTCTTTGAAAAACTCCACATTTCAATAATTCTCATCTGGTAACATCTTCCGCTCGTTACCAAACAAGGCCCTACGAGGAGGGTATTCACGAACTATTGCTTGCATCTTTTGAACAACACGTAAGCTAGCGTCAACCATATCATCAGTAAACCTATTTGCCTTTTTTTTTTCCTTGACACACTCTATCTCTATTTTCTTTCTCGGCACTGTCTGCTTTAATTTTTAGGGATTTTAACTGATTGAACAGTTCATCTCTCTCACCGGAGACCTTTATATGTTTTCGTTTCCAAAAGTTCATGACCTTCTTCCAAAACCGCTCACTCGATTCTTCTTCTTTCACTTCTACATTCAGCTCGATAAGGTTGATCATCCTCTGCTTCCTCTACCTTGGGGCCTTACAAACTCATGACCACTGGCTCCTTATCTGAATCCACTATGTCTTCTCTAATTTCATCGGGATCTTCCTTACCATCCACATCGGGGTTCAACCCATCCATCATGTCATTTACAATCCACCCTCTAATATTTGCCGGTGCACCTACCATTTTCTACAATAATAACAAAATGACAATTCTTATAAATCAATTATACTGTAATTGGTCCAACTTATACATCTCGGTTACACCGTTATATTATTGCTCTTAATCTCTTATCATAACTTGCATGCCTTTCTAAACATGCCAACAATCTACAGAATCATGTAACCTAAGCTCTGATACCACCTGTGACACCCCCACCCTAAGTGATGTCATCGGAGCTGAAATGTCAATCCTGTCAACGTCACAACCTTTTCAATAAAACACAGAGCTACTACAACATTTGAGTTGCAAAGGAACATCACAAAATGCGTCCTTACAAAAAATTTCCTTTCAAGGTACACATAGTACTACAATGAAAACTGTACAACTTTAATACAACTTAATAATTACACCCAAATTCGCACCATTATGGTGATACATCCCTCACAGAACCTCAGTATAATTTCTCTTTACCTTTATCATAGGTTTCTTCTCGTTCAAACCAAGTACCTGAAACTCATCAGATAAAAAATAAGCGCAAATACCCAACAAGAATAATACGAGGAGTACAGCGCACCACCCTTTCGGAAATATCGGAGAATCAATTATGAATTCTCAAGAAAGGCAATGAATTTAAGAATGACAAGAACAAACATATGCAATCACCTTGATACATCACCTTTGTTTAGACTGAGCGGCTCAAGCCCAACAAAACATCATCATTTCCACTTGAACAGACTCATGGACTATGCAAGTGCAATGCAAGAGAAAAAGTTAAAGCAAATAATCATCATGAGAATAATAAGACGATAAAATCAGTAATATCAAACAAAATTAATTGCAATGCATGCTTAACATGACACGACACGACATACTTTGGCGCGCTTCATCCATTTTGTCAGTTATTTTATTTTTTACTGACCGCTAGTTACTTCACTTCAGTGGCCTCCCTTTATTGATGTCCCATCATATGGGGTGTCCATCCCAATCTTGCATAAATTTAGAAGATACAGTTTTAATGGAAGGAGCGGATATAGAGAGTATTTCGATCATATGTCCTCACCGACATATCAAGTTCATCAACGGGCGGATTAAGGGAATTTATTTCTACCTAAAGTCCTCAAAAGTATAAGTCAACAACAAGTATCGGTCATAAGATTAAACGGTGTTCAAGCATAATAATAGGAGTTTAACATAAGCATCATCAACATGATATGCTAAACAAAACAATCAATAGTATAACGGAACTGCACTATCCTTACTTGTTTGGCTTTATAGCCGATGAATTCTTTGCTTCTGAATTTTTCTAACGAATGGAATTACCTCTTCAAAACCAATCTTTCTTGTTAGATAGCCTTAAGATACAAGCACACACCTGACCTTACCCCTTCACGATTATTTTTTCACAACTTTTTACGACTAATCCGTTAATTGGATTTGCTCTAACTCATAAAATGCATCAACCGCACTACCATCCTTCTTAAACCTATTTTAACTCAAAATTTTCATTTCTTATGCTTCTTTCTGCTTAACCATGAGTTCCCACAAAATTCGTCACTGGGAGTGGAAAATTACATAAACACCCCCGGGCATAGGTAAAATTACCTAAACGCCCCCTGCCAACTCTTGCACCAATAAACACTCCAAAATGACTCAAAATATATTTTAAAACAACATAAACTAATTTTTGGACTGAAAAGTCATTTGGTAAAATGTTCGCTCAAAAATTACATTCGGATAACCAAACTGAGCGTTGGAAAACTAATTTTGTTAAAAAATAACAATTGGCATCAACATGTCATGATATTTTAGACACTGAGGTGTCTCAGCTTCATAAGGTTGCCACAAAAGTTTCAAATTAAAATAACTTGATTTGGTATTTTTAAAAATTCAAAATCCTACTTCAAGTATAAAAATATTTAGCATCCTTAGCAAACTCAAAACAATTCCAAAAATTCACAGATTGTAGATCTTTTAAAAACAATAGGGGTTTTAATTTTGTGTTTGGCCAAATTCTGGCTTAAAACTACTTTTGAAAAATAAAGTTTGAAAAAGATTAAAGAGGAAGACTTTTAGTGACAATAACGGTCATTATTCACCTTCTAATGGATCAAAACACCAACCTTTACACTTCAGCCACACGCACCAGTGCTCTCTTGATTCAGCATTTCCAAAATTTATCTCTTTCTTACACACTTACACCACCTTAATTCCACACATTTCACTTCCACACTTTAAACACTCCACATCTCACATTAACACACTTTAACTCACCTCACAAACACACTCATTGCATGCGCGCGCGCGCACACACAGTTGTGAAAAACATACACAGTAGCAGCACAGCACACAGGCACAGTAGGTTTACACACACAATTTTCACCTTCATCCACTTTAGTTTCACTTCAATTCCACTTATGTAATCCCCCAATTGTATTTTACACGACAACAAATCAAAACGTAAAGTAATTCAGCCTTAATCCTTCAAGAACACACACCAAAACACCAAGAACACACACACTAAAAGCTGATTTTTACCTTACTTCGAATACCCGTAACTTCTTCAATTCTCCACAAAAATGCCTTCTGTTTCTTGACAATTCTCTCTCCCTTCTATAACTTCTCAATTCAGCCCTTCACGAAATTCTTCCTGAATTTTCTTCTATTTCCCCTGCAAACAGCTCCTCCACACACTGAAGACTGATTTTTGTCTAATTTTAAAGGTCTATAACTTCTTCAATTCTTCACCAAATTGCCCTCTATTCTTGCATTTTTTTCCTCTCCTTTTCCTCTGCAAATTCTCAGTTCAAACCTTCACAAAATTCCCTCTGGATTTTCCTCTATTCTCCCTCAAATAGCTGCCCTTACTTCAAGCCAACTCATCTTCCACTTGGCTTCACATGCACATACTCCACCTCCTGAGAGTTTGAGGTGTCATTCTCCCTTGTTTGTGGTTGTCTTTGGCAACCACAAAATCATGCAAAGTTTTCTATATAATAATTAAAAAGTAATTAATTAATTAATTTTTTAATCAAGGATATTGCAACTTCGTACTATGAGAATATCGAGATAAGTACAAGAGAACACTCTATAGTTTAATCCCAAACACCCGAGACCCTAATTCAACTTAATACCCTTGTACACCCAATTCAATATTATCTTTCAATGAAGAAGGAGGTTATTAAAACTCTCTCTTGCTCACTCAATTTGGTATGCTATTGGCAATAGATGAAAGACTTTACATATAAACACTTTCTAGTTGCACACGTATGTCAGGTGTGCCACTAAATCTTGAGCAATGTTGGCTCTAAAAGTCCGTAGCCATTTTTGCTATAGTGTTGTTGGTAGATTTTCCATACCAACAACTATCAAATGTCAACAATTCAACAATCTTAAAATGTTGAATACTATTGTTTTGTTGCTAAAACGTCACAACACAGCACATTGCTAATAATTTGGAATAGTTTTACCAGCAAATGAGCAAAAAGTATTTGCGAAATGAACAAAAGTTACTTCTAAAATAATCAATGATGTTCAAACGAGTGGGTCTGGTGAATCCACCCATGGATTTGTAAGATATTTGGAGCTTTGGAAATCACTACATCTAATCATCTGATATAGTAGCTTTTGGTCACTTAACAGTAACTTGTGCTCATTCGATAATACTTTTTGTTAAAGAATATTTAGTACATTCAACGAGTTTGTTTGATACAAAGATATTGACACCTCTTTATTAATTTGCACAATATAAATTGAAGTGACACACAAACTATGCATATATTTCTTCTGCCCCCTGTGTGTACCCATTGATTGTTTCCTTTGCTAATCCTGTCTCTTCAGAAGATGAATGAACAGAAGTGGTTAGGCACTTTATCTTTTTATATATCTTGAACTCAAAGTTTCCAATATTTAAGGAGAGAGAATTCTGTAAAGATAACAAAAGTGAACTCGTTATAAGAAGCAAGAGTTGATGAACACAGTAGCTACTTTGATTGACGTCGATCTTCTATATGTGTAAGATAACAAAAATGAACTCCATATAAGAAGCAAGAATAAAACGAAGTTGCTATTGACACTCAGGTATATTAGTTGTACAATAAGCACAACTAGCAAATTGATTAGTGCTCGTAGGCCACATATATAGTTCAATAGAAAAGTGTTCGATTCATTAGAGCTTCCGGTACTTGTACTTTTTGTTGGGAATTTTCTGATTATTGACTCCTACCTTATTAAACTTTGCACTACAAGGAATAATGTGCAAAAAGAATCAATCAATTTTATTGATTGGTTTGAGAGATATTAACTCTCAAACATTGGCATTTAATAAGGTTGAAAAGAGTCATGATGTGGGTTCCCACATGACTTGAAAAATTGAAAGGTTAATGGTATTTAAATGGGCATGTGACATACCATATTGTTCTAGAAACACATGATATGCATGGCCATGCACTCGCACATATGCGGTGCACCGCGCGCTCGCGGCAGCGGCGGCGGCGCCGTAAAGGCACTATTGGCGCACTTTGCACGTGCGCATCGTCGCTAGGAGCCCTCGCCCCGAGCCCAGCCTTAACTTGTCGCCACAAATTCAACCTGTGAGTTGCAGTTTGAACTGAAACAGTGTGTCTGTTGGCGAAATTAAACAGATTTCTTATCTGTTTAATTCAAAATGGCAACTGTTTATGGTGCCTTTTTAGTTCAAATGTTGCACCTCTTCACTATGTCTACAGATTGTGACTGTTAAGTGACATCTACAGAGTCACTTAACTCCCACAACTGTTTGTACCTGTTCAAGGCACCTTTTGGTGTCTATAAATAGGGCTGATAGTCAGATCATACTTCACTTCAAATTTCTCGATCTCTTGCTCTTTCTCTCTCAAATTTCTGTCTATTGATTTCAATCTGCTGTGATCAACAAAGTTTCGCCTGTTTTATCTTGGGATGCAGATTTGCTGTTACCCTAAGCAGATTATAAGGGAGCAAATATGTCTTAAGGAAAGAGTGCAACGCATTCGACTTAGGCTTTCCAGTTCAGTTTTCTCGATAATGTCTTATCTTTCCAAGTTCCAACACTTTTTATCCTCTTTTAAGGTGTTTGAAAACTGCAAAGTCGGCTATTCCCTGATACTGTGTAGCCATCTTGGCGCATCTCATAAGTTACAGTCAAGAAGTGCCGGAATGATGTATAGCAAATCACCATTCTTTTACATGACATATTTAAGGTAAAAACAGTTTCATTTAAAGGTATTCGTCGGTTTTCTACAGCGACAATCAATTTCTAGTCACAAAAACATCCTTGGTCCCTCCAAAAAACAGAGAGACCTATTTTGATTGAAGAATAGAAGAGAGACCTATTATAATCTGATGGGTGCATAAGGTTATATGAATACCTACAACATGTTTGTCTCTGTTATAAATTGACGGGTGCATGTGGTTATATTGATACATAAGACATGATGAGGATCAAGCTCTGCCGCAAAATATAAAGGACAACATATAACGGTCTAGTGAAACAAGACAAGGATCAAGCTCTGCTGCAAAATACTCCAATTGGAGTGTTTTACCACCGAAGGCTTCAGTTGAATCATCCTGAACCTTTATGTTCGCTGTAAATTGTATTTACATATTTGGATAAAGTCAGGTTCAAAGGTGTAGCCGAAGTTCTTATTGAATGTATTTCTTGAGATCAAATCAAGATAAATGCCGCTAGAGGTGTCTCAAAAAAGATGACAAAAGTGCATTGCCTCTAGTGTGTGAAAAAATACGGACCTTGAGCGACCAACATTGGCTCTGCTATAATATCTGCAGTACTTATGTATGGCAAAACTATAAACGCACTATTAAAACCAGATTACAAATAATGTTTTGGGGCAAATGGTAAGGTTTAAATTGCAATTAAATAGTTTTTCCAATTCCCTTTGATTTCGCTCCACAATAACTTGCACAGGAATCTTATCAGCGAAAGTTTGGCGACCAAATAATTTTTACAAAAACAAAAAACCCAAACAATATGCTCATCAATACCGTTCGCGGCGTTACAAATTCTGTAGTTAACAATATAGAACTTTGGCACACAAGATTTATAGTTTCCAGCTTCAATAAACAACTGATCCCCTTAAACCTATGCTTTCTTCAAATTTGGCATTCTTCAAAGGCCAACTTGACGGTGTTTTTTCTCCATCCCTTTCTGTGCATATATTGTGTTTGGTACGACAGAATGATTCTTTTTTTATTTTCAACTTTTGGTTTCTCCAATGGTTCCGAGATGTCCAGATTACTCTTGCAAGACCAGGGAACAACAGTATTGAAAACGGCTGCTAACACTAAGGAGGTTGAATAGCTGGACTTGTGAAACCATTGGGTATATAACTGCAGATCAAATGATTATCGCTTCCCTTGGGATCAATGTTCATCAGTAGAAAACTTCAAAACTTCAAGTAATTAGATTTTCATTAAGAACTTAACAGTATAAGATGTATTTGAAAGAGTAGACTCACCTATCAGTCACATTTGTTCCAACCTAAAAATCTAGGGCTGGTTACATTACAGGACGAAAGGACTCCTTGCACAGCCTTTGAATTCACGTGCAATGAATTAGTCAATTGTGCATGTAGGAGCCAATGAATCTACTCCCTTCAAGTGGCATGGTGGACCACTAATATATATATATTTTTTTGGGTGGACCACTGGTCCGTGGTGGGACTTCTCTTAATTTTGGTTTTCATATTGAATCTAGTACGAGACTTCAATCCTTTTATACTAGCGAACGTGTCAAGTCAAGCTCGGGTGTTTGGAAGGTATAGTAACTTGAAATTTTGTGCATAGTGACTCATTTGAAAGGTGTCTTTGTATTCTCATAAAACTCACACTCTCTCATACGATTAATGTCTGTATAAAGCACAACCGTACCCAATGATATACTTGGACTATTAATTGTCCATAAAACATCAGTCGATTTTTAGATCGAACGAATCTAATGACAAAATATTCGAGGAAAGCAATTGGATGGTTTCATTTTTGTTTCTTCCCTCATCTCAATGGTACGTTTTCATTATCACTTGGTAACGCTATTCTACGTAGAGAAATTCAGCTAACCCAATTGGATGGTTTCATTTTTGGTCTTTTCCATTGCAATCGTGGTATGGACCGTAAGTACACAATTGTATGCTGGCTTGTTGTGGTCCTGGTTTGAACCTTGAGGGCAACCCGTGATACCCAGCACGGTAGGACAATGCCAAGACTTGCATTAATTCTACAAGACATGCACAATTTCAACTTTTAGTTTCCAAAAGGATGTGAATTAGTGACGGACTCCAGACATAAAATTCTAGGTCATGACATATGCAGGTGGATGACTGTTTTTGCCACAATTACTTTTTCCATATAAAATGCTGTATTATACAAAAGTGACTAGCATAACAAATGCCAAACGAGCTCTTGGACTCGTTCATTTATCTAAAACTAGTTGTAACGTACGTGAATATTCTCTTATTAAACTAAGACATACAATGTTCTTTTGTATTGGGACATAAAAGACGAACAAAACCAATTCACATCATAAAGTTAGAAGACATAAACAAGACTTTCAGTTCATAACTTCCATAAAGGAACTTATTATCTATGCTATAGTTTCATAAGTTGGAATGAAACATCCACGGTTGTAACCTGTTTTCTTTTCGAAAACAGTTTCATTATCTTCGACATATATTGTAGGCTATTCTAGTATTTGAACTTCTAGAAATCACAAGCTCCGGACTTTATATCAATCTCCTTAGAGCTTTTTTCGCTTAAAGGAGAAAACTCCAAGACTGTTCAAAATGATTATGAAGATATATTCAAGAGAAGAATTTTTAAGTTAATTTGAAATTCGTTGTCCATATATTTAAAAGTTACAAGCTACCCAAATTTCAAACAGCTCTCTCATGTAGAGATGTTAAAAGAGACGGGCCAGCCCGACCCAGCCCTAAAACTGTCGGGCCAGCCTAGCCCTCATGGTGAACAGTGAAGGCCCTGGTTCTTAGGACCAAGGGTCAAGACCAGGCCAAATTATTCTGGAAAAAAGCACAGCCCGGCCCGGCACTGAAAAAGCCCGGCTCAGGCCCGAAAAAAGGCCCGGCCCTAAAAAGCCCGGATCTGGCCCATTCTTTTCGCCCGTCCAAGAAGCTTGGATCTGGCCTTGATCTGACTTGGTTCAGGTCCACCCCAAAAAAAAAAAAACAAAAAGCTCAGATAGACCCTTCAACGGCTAAAAGTTCAAAAATTCAATTTTTACCCCCAACAGCTATATAACAACTAGTTTGGGAGGTATTTTTTTTCCAACAAGGTTCCAACAATTATTTTATTCACTTTTACATTTTTACTCTCCCAACAACTATAAATGTCTAGTTTTCAGGGGTATTTTTGTCTTTTGTGAACTTTGAAAAATTTATAAATTCACCCCCTCTTCTTTCTATTTTTCACACCAATCTTTTCACACTCTCTTATCTAAATTCTACAAGTTTTCCTACCATTCTTATTTGTTATTAAGTACTAACCCTCTCCAATTTTTAATTACAAGTATTATTTATTACTTTTATTCTTTTATATTTAATTACTCTTACTAATTTTATTTTTCATTCTTGTCAAACAGGTTTAGTGTTAAATATGTCATGATTATTTAGATCACATAGCCAAAAAAATCCAGCTCCACAAGCACCAGAATTTCAAGAACTGCCAATAATGGGTAATGATACCCCATCTAATTTTTAGTTTAATAACCAATACATTCTACAATTTGAATATACACCTTCACAAGATACCCAACATTTTAGTCAAGAACGCAGCTCGGTTGGGGACACTACTACTCCAAGGCAGATTTTTTTCCCGACGAGGGGTCATCGTGATGAAGGACTGAGCAATCATGCCTCTAGTCCACCAGAAGTCCAAAAGGGGAAAAAGAAGGGAAAAAAATAAGAAGGAAAGTTCAGTATTGGAATCATTTTGACGAGATTACAGTTGATGACGCTCGAAAAGCTCCATGTAAGTGTTGTGGAAAATTATTTACGTGTGGTAGTGGTAATGGCATCTTAACATGCATTACCTCAAACGCAGTTACCTTTTGATGATAAGTTGTTTATTTATAATCAGCAAGACCAAAGAGACGGTCTTGCTAAATTTATTGTTCACGATGAACAAGCTTTTAATTTTCATGATAATGATAAGTACTCTAGATACATGAAAACTTACGTGCAACCTTTGTATAAAAAGGTTTATAGAAAAGAGCTCAGTTTGATGCACTTAGATAGTATAATGCTGCTAAAGGACGCTTGATTGATTATTTGATATAGTTGATGGTAGAGTTAGTCTTACTTCTAATGTTTGGAAATCTCATTTTACTCTAGTTAATTATCCTTGTATGACGGCCAATTGGATTGATTCTGAGTGGGTTATGAACAAGAGAATCATCGCTTTTGAACTTTTTCCCTATCCGCATGATGCAGTTAATGTTGCTAATATTATAGTCTGAGTATGTAACACGCTTAAAATAAAGGACAAGATTATGAGAATCAGTTTTGATAATGCTTCTAACAATATAGCTGATGTTGAAGTCTTAAAGATGAACGTTAGAACTATATTTGATGGTAAATTATTTCATGTTCATGTTGTGTTTGCCATATAATTAATTTAATTGTTCAAGATGGTTTAGGCTTTGTAGGAGATATTCTTCAGAAAATGAGGTGTATGGTTGGCGTATATTAATTGTTTGGGTCCAAGAATATAGCAATTTATATCTTTGTGTGTTCAAGATATTTTGCCTCGTAGGAGAGCACTTACAGATGTCGTGCATAGGTGGTACTCCACATATCTAAAGCTTTTCCATGTTATAGTATGCAAAGAAGTGTATATTCACTGCTTACTAACCATGTTTGCACAAGGCTTGCCAACTCATGAAGAATGGCAGATGGCTGCACACGTATCCGAATTTTTGCAGATATTTTATACATCTATCGTTCTATTGTCTGGTACATACAATCCCACGTCCAGAGGCGGAGGCAGCCGGGGGCACAGGTGGGCACGTGCCCACCTGCTGCCTTCGAGTTCTCAGTAGTTTACAGTACACCAGCAATGGTTCCCCTCCCGCCAATCTGGATGAAGATGAAGTCCTCTTCACTGATCACCTCCACCTGCCATTGCATCAACAACATTCACCTTCACTTTTAGGTTAGGCAGTAGCAACTTTTGAGAAGGAAACACGTTAAGGAAGGGGAAGGAAGGAGATAAGGTAATTAGATATGGGTGATGTGAATGATGATCGACTCTGATGTTATAGCACTGGTAGAATTGCATGTAATATGAATATGGTGGTGGATGGTGATGTCCATAAAAGAAGAGCGAGAAGATAGGTAGAAAATTAGAGGCACTACAAGAAAACAGGCTTTTAGCGACGGGGAAATCCGTCGCTAAAAGCCCAAAATCCGTCGCTAAAAGAATTAGCGACGGATTCACCGTCGCTAAACATCCCTCGTATAAAAACCCGTCACCAATAGTTTAGCGACGGAATTTTTAAATCCGTCGCTAAATATGTGATTTTTACCGACGGATTTATTTTTCATTAGCGACGGATATTCCGTCGAGAATTATATTTTTAGAATTTTAATTTATTTTCTTTTTTGTCCAATTAGCGAGGGATTAAATATTTTAGTGACGGAATATTCCGTCGCTAAAAACTTATTTAGCGACAGAATATTCCGTCGCTAAATAACTGATTGTAGGAATACTTTAGCGACGGAATAAATCCGTCGCTAAAACTCAATTTTTTTTTTTAAATTTTCAATTACCTAGACCTGTAATACAATTTTCAATTCTCAACAACAATGCGCAATAATCAATACAGAAAGAAATATATAGAATCAATTATAAAAAATAATAAAAATAAAAAAAACTCATACATGTACAAGCCGGGAACCTGATATAGCCGGTTAGGAGAGGGGAGAAGAGTACAAGCCGGGGGCAGAAGCTAGGAACGGGCACGGGAAGGGGCTCATCAGGGGTTCCCGAGTCCCGGATCTGGATCCTGCTGATCCGGGGCCGGGGCGGCTGGTCCAGCAGTGCCCTGCTCCCTCATCATCCGGCACACCACTGTAGCAATGCGCTGGATCTCCTCGTCGTCCAACTGAGGCCGAGGAGCCGGTGTCTGTGGAGGGGCAGCAGGGGGTGAGGACGCTCCTATCACGGCACGAGCAGTCGTGCTAGGCAGGCCGCGTATGCGGCCTTTCGGCCGATTCACGACCTCCGGCGTATCCAGCCATCGCTTCAACCCCCCAGTACTCGCAGCCGTACTAGTGGACGCTGATGGCTGTCCGGACTGCTGCTCGGACCCCCTTAGCTGTTCATACGAGGCCTGCAAAAATAGTGGTTTAACGATATGTTAGGGCATTAATTAACGAAACAGACATTGAGGATAGAAAGAAAAAACATTAACTTAAATAAATTGACTCACATCGATCCGCCGGGCAATATCTGAAATATAGTCGCCCGCCTGGTGCGTCTCGTCCTTGTCCTTCTTCCGCACGTGCGTCTGAGTATAGGTCAGAGCTATGACCTCATCCTCCTCCAGATCCGGGTGCTCGACCGCGTTCATGTGTCGGACGATGTCGTGTGGCACCGACCCCCCCGTGTGCGTCGGATCTCTGTTCTGTCTGTTCTCAGCCCCGCTCTTACTCTTGGCGTCCCAACCTGGATCCGCAGCCCACCGATCTATCATCTCCCCCCATACACGGTGAGATATCCAATGTGGGGGATATCTCGTCATGTCCGTCATCGGGGCACCCGCGGGCAGCGCCTTCTTCGCCCGGTCCCGTGCATCGTGGAGCCATCGGCGGTAATTCTTGCCGATGTAGGCAAAGAAAGCCTGCTGCCCCAGTACCTGCTGCTCAGGCGTGTCAAACGTGAACCCCTCCTGTAAGGCATTCAATAACACAAATTAACAACATAAAACAAACTGTAATTTAACATTTACTAACGCTGAAAAAAATACTTCACCGTACCAGCCACTCCTCCCATAGGGCCTCCCTCGCAGCGGCATCCCAGTCCTTCCAGTACAGGCGTGGCTCGAAGAATCGGCCCTTCACAAGAACGCCGATCTTCGTCCTCGCCATATTCTCCAGGATCCTGCCAAAGAAGTAATTAAATTAATTAATACAGTTCAAATATAAATTAACACCCAAAAATTTTAAACATAAGGCATGAGGTGATATTTTTAGTACTTACAGGCCCTCCTGCGTGAGCGTAACTCTCTGTTTACGCTGGGGGTCGATGCGTACCCCGCGTGTCGGACCACGGCCTCGTCGAGATCCTACAAAACACAGACATTAATACAGTTCAAATATAAGGCTAGCGAAAATGTACGAAACACCGTTATCAACTATACCTGAGGTAGAACCCACGGAAGATGGAGAATGCACGCGCGTGTGGGATGAATCTGCGTCGGGCTGGGGCGATGGCTCAAGCTGGGGCTGAGGCGACGGCTGGGGCTGGGTCGACGGCGATGGCTGGGGCGACGGTGACGGCGACGGCTGGGCCCCCGATGGCTGTCCGCGATCACTCTGTGCCTCGTCATCAGTAGGCAATGACGAGGTGGGACTAACCGGGGAGGAAGCAGCTCGGCGTCCAGCCCGGCCACGAATAGCCCGTATCCTATCCATATCTGACTTCATATAGATTATATACAAAGACATTAACACGTGAAAAATAATAATTTAGGCATAAATCATCATCGGCACTATATATATATATATATATATATGAACGGATGTGCAAAAACACATCAATAAACACCAAGTTCTAAAATGTTACTACATTTTTCCCGTGATGTTACAACATTACAAGTCAATCATTTTCAGTTTGCGAATCATCTTCATCACTTTCCTCGTCGCCCTCTTCTTCGTGGGACTCGTCGTCCTCTTCATCTTCTAATTCATCCTCTTCATCAGTAGACTCGGTCACATCATCTCCAACACTTTCAACATCTTCCGCGTCATCATCTACGACTTCTTCTCCCACAAGAAGTGTTGTTGGAAGAGGAAGATCGTCCTCCTCGTTGTTGACCTCAACAGGGAACAAGACACGTGGTTGGTCGGCTTGAAAGGAGTCTAGCTCACTGTCATATGTCACGGGCAATTTCTTGGACTTGATAGTTGTATACCAATGAGATTTGGGATTGGCGACGTCCTCCGCGTAAAAGACTTGTACAGCTTGACTAGCAAACACAAAGGGCTCGTCTGATGCAAGTCTTGACTTGACATTGACATCTACAATCCCTTGAGAGCTAACACGGATTCCTCTACTGCATGTGACATCGAACCACGTACACTTGAACATTACCAGGCGGTTTTGGGAACCCAGATATGTTAGCTCAACAATCTCATCTAGCTCTCCGTAAAAATCCATGCAATTCTCGGCATAACAGTCGCCGTTGACCAAGACTCCACTGTTTTGGGTTTGTTTTGTTCGGTCATCATCTTTTACGTTAAACCTAAACCCGTTGATGATATAGCCTCCGTAACAGGATGTTTGTTTGTTAGGGCCTTCGGCTAGTAATTTCAAGCAGGAGGCCACTGGTCTATCCATTGACTGAACCTATTGTAGATGACGGTAAAAATTAAGGATAAATCAGTATACTAATTGGCCACAGAACTGTATATAACACATAATATAATTTCGGTAAATAATCTTACACGGATTTTGAACCACTGTACAAATTGTGATTTCCGATGAGATTCAAGTCCAGCGGGATCAGTGATTAAAGATTCCGCATCGAACTCACTGCAAACCAATATATATGTATTTAACTCGCTTAACACACACTTTCAATTATGTACAGCAATGTAAGTGAATTAAGACTTTAACTTACTCAACGAATGCCGAAACTTCATCGCAATTTAGAAGGGCATATATTGTTGCAGCACTGTACTCTTCATCTGTTAGCCATCGAGTATACGTTCGGCCGAACGGACTACCTGACTGCTTGAATATTGACAATTGCCCTTCCAAATTTGTGCTTGCTCCGGGATCATTTCGGCCTAGTTGATTTAACCTTGTACCAACATTAGGCCCGAAATATTGACTACAAAAGTTTACAAGTTCTTCCATTACGTAAGCCTCCGCAATTGAGCCCTCAACCCGAGCCTTATTACGGACTTTTTTCTTTAAATGGAACATGAACCTAGAAGTTTAGCGAATCGAGTTAGGTGGAATATCAATGATAACAGATGTCGCATTAAGTGTAAACGAACAACTGTAACAATTTAAGGATTACCTCTCGAAGGGATACATCCACCGATATTGCACGGGTCCACCCATCTTAGCTTCATATGCCAAGTGAACAGGCAGATGCTCCATTGAATCAAAGAACGAAGGTGGGAAGATTTTCTCCAGCTTGCAAATCGTCACCACAATGTTCTTCTCAAGCACTTCCATGTTACTCACCCGGATCGTAGAAGAGCATATATCTCGAAAGAAATGAGATAATTCAGTCAAAGTCTCGCAAACAACCCGTGGCAACAGTCCCCGGAAGGCAATAGGAATGAATCTCTCCATGAATACGTGGCAGTCGTGACTCTTCATCCCTTGGAACTTGCATTCCGATACATTGCAACAACGAGATATGTTGGACGCAAACCCATCCGGAAGCTTCAAATTCTTAACCCACTGACAGACCTTCTCCACTTGTTTCTTGTCTAGACAGTAAGGTGCTTTCGGAAGTATGGTCCTCCCACTGACTGTCCGAGGATGCAATTCACGGCGTACACCCAACTGTTGTAGATCCCTTCTCGCTTTAAGGTGATCTTTCGATTTGCCCTTGACATTCATCACTGTGTTGAACACATTATCAAAAACGTTCTTCTCAATATGCATCACATCCATGTTGTTTCGGATAACGAGCGTCCTCCAGTAGGCTAACTCCCAGAAGATACAAAATTTTCTCCAGTTGTGCTCTTTCCCGAACCCTGCAATCTTCTGATCCGGCACACCCTTACCGTGTGGTATGTCAGTATCAAGTGCCTCCAGGTGTGAGAGTACTTCTTCACCAGATGGGTAGTCCAGTGTGACAACCTCACGCTCGATTGTCCCGTCAAATTTATCCTTCTGCCTACGAAACTGATGGCCCGGTGGCAAAAGCTTACGGTGACATCCGAACCACGAGGCCTTTCCGCCGTGCTTTAACGTATGACCGGGGTTCACGCCCATACAAGCAGGGCATGCTAGCTTCCCATGTGTGCTCCAGCCACACGTCATTCCCAATGCGGGGAAATCATGTATAGTCCACATCAAAGCAGCCCTCATCTGAAAATTTTGTTTAAGGGATGCATCATATGTTTCGACTCCATGATTCCATAATTGTTTTAACTCATCAATCAACGGCCTTAAATACACATCTATGTCCTTACCGGGACTCTTCGGCCCCGGAATAAGCAACGACAAGAACATATACGGCTTCTTCATGCACATGCCTGGTGGAAGGTTGTAAGGGACAATAATAACAGGCCAACAGGAGTAAGGCGTGGTAGACTGACCGAAAGGGTTGAACCCATCGGTTGCCAGACCAAGTCTAACATTCCGAACTTCCTGAGCAAAGACTGGATGCCTGCGGTCAAACTCCTTCCACGCCTCTCCATCAGCTGGGTGTGTCAGCACATCGGCATCGTTGCTGCGAGTCTCACGGTGAGCCCTCATATGTTCAGCCGTACTGGAGGAGTAGTACATTCTCTGAAGCCGTGGTGTGACCGGGAAATATCGCAATATCTTCCATGCAATGTTTTTCTTCTTCCCTTTGTCCGGTTTGTACCTCGAATGATCACATACTGGACATAATGACAAATCCTTATTCTCTTTCCAGAATAATACACAATCGTTATTGCACGCATCTATCCGGTCATAGCTCAACCCAAGTTTCCTCATCATCTTCTTCGCGTCATAGTACGACGGCGGTAGCTTTTCACTTTCGGGCAGTATTTCTTTGATGAAGGTAACAAACTCGTTAAAACCTTTCTCACTCAGCCCGTGGTCTGATTTCAACTGTAATAACCTACTAACCGCAGACAGCCGTGTGTGTTTCGGAGCTCCATCCCACAGCGGCTCTTCCGCAGCTCTCAACAACTCATAAAACTGATGAGCCCCCTCGTTCGGCGGTTGTGGACTGTCGTTACCCCAGTCAACATTAGCATGCCCAGCATCCATAATCATATCTCGGAAATCATATCGTGCCTCCTCCCTAACTTCAGTTTGACTAGCCAGGTTGGACGACAATACTATCGTTTCCCCGTGCTGCGTCCACCTTGTGTATCCACCCATAAAACCGTACCGACGAAGATGCCATTTTACTTCAATTCTTTTTCTCCAGTGCAACAACTCACATCTACCGCACGGACACCTTATCTTATCAAGGTCAACATGTGCAGGATGCGCATAAGCGAAGTCGAGAAATTCGTCAACGCGACACTCAAAATCTTCAGCATTCTTCCTTTTCATCCAACTTCGATCGACTGACATGACGACTGAATTATCGTACTGTATACCACCTTCAATAATGACCAGTGATTAGGCATTGCCGATGTAAATATGAATGCATGAATGTTACAACATGTCTACATATTTCCCCTCCACTCTTGAACAGGTAGTGGTCCTATCCCATTCAGAAAAGCACATGTTTATAAAACAGTGAATAACTCATGCTTAGTCCGATGTCTGTGGAAAATTCGGCAGCACCTCCCCGCATTTCTCCAAGTACACCACATCGATTAGGTGTTCTAACATTCATCTAACCTTGCTCAGGAAGGTTTGACGGATGTTAGAACACCAGATCTGTATGCACCCGGAGAAACACACGAGAACGTGTACCAAATATCCACGACATAGAACATAAAGCATGAGTCAAAATACTGTTTTATAAACAATTAGCTTTTCCAAACTGTCCAAACTGGACATCCAAAGGCTCATTACAAGGCATTACTTTGTAATGAGTACCTTTGAACGGGAACTAAGGGTTTCTATGCATGCATGTGTTCAGAAATTGATAAGATATGCAAGAATCTTTCCGAAATATCAAAACTGCAGAATGATCGTTGCATATGTTATCAATTCCACATTAAATAGAACTCGTTGGCAACGAGTTGAACCATCTCGTTGCCAATGGACTTCTCAAAACAACAATTAATATAAAGAAGGCAGGGTTTGTAAACAACGAGTAATTGAACCATCTCTGGGCCATGGAGTAATTATGGGATGTACAAGGGCTAATTAGGGCTAACTGGGTTAATTACGATTATTAATTATAGCTGATTAGGCTTGATTAGGACTAATTAGGGTTATTTAGTCCTAATTAGGGTTTAATTGTGCCGAGTAGTGATGATTAGTCCTAATTAGGGCTAATTGGGCTTAATTGGGTTATGTTAGGGCTAATTAATGTTAATGAGGGATAGTTTCGGATAATTATAGCTGACTAGGGTTGATTAGGACTAATTAGAGTTATGTAGTCCTAATTAGGGTTTAATTGTGCCGAGTAGTGCTGATTAGTCCTAATTAGGGCTAATTAGGCTTAATTGGGTTATGTTAGGGCTAATTAATGTTAATGAGGGCTAGTTTCGGATAATTATAGCTAATTAGGGTTGATTATGACTAATTAGGGTTTAATTGTGCCGAGTAGTGATGATTAGTCCTGGCTAATTGGGCGTAATTGGGTTATGGTAGGGCTAATTAATGTTAATGAGGGCTAGTTTCGAATAATTATAGCTAATTAGGGTTGATTAGGACTAATTAGGGTTATTTAGTCCTAATTAGGGTTTAATTGTGCCGAGTAGTGCTGATTACTCCTAATTAGCGCTAATTAGGCTTAATTGGGTTATGTTAGGGCTAATTAATGTTAATGAGGGCTAGTTTCTGATACGTGTCTGACACCTCCGGACACGTGTCCGACACATACCAACGCGTGTCCGACGCCTCTGGACACGTGTCCGACGCCCACCGACACGCACCTCCAGATACATCAGCATACGTTAATTTGTTTTTTAAATGCTGGACACCGTTGATCATACGTGGTGTCCGTGTCTGCGCTAACTAACATGTATCTCAATCCAATTGGGTCTCATCCTCCGTCAACAACCTCAATTCCGAGACCTCATATAGGGTGTCGATATGGTGTCCGATACGTGTCTGACACCTCCGGACACGTGTCCGACACATACCGACGCATGTCCGACGCCTCTGGACACGTGTCCGACGGCATCGGCATACGTTAATTTGTTTTTTAAATGCTGGACACCGTCGATCAAACGTGGTGTCCGTGTCTGCGCTAACTAACATGTATCTCAATCCAATTGGGTCTCATCCTCCGTCAACAACCTCAATTCTGAGACCTCATATAGGGTGTCGATATGGTGTCCGATACGTGTCTGACACCTCCAGACACGTGTCCGACACATACCGACGCGTGTCCGACGCCTCTGGACACGCACCTCCAGACACATCGGCATACGTTAATTTGTTTTTTAAATGTCGGACACCGTCGATCAGACGTGGTGTCCGTGTCTGCGCTAACTAACAGGTATCTCAATCCAATTGGGTCCCATCCTCCGTCAACAATCTCAATTCTCAATTCTCAAATGCTCAATGCAATAAAAATTAACAAAAATCACACATTCAATCCAATTGGGTCCCATCCTCCGTCAATAATCTCAATATCTCAAATGCTCAATGCACAATTAACAATCTAAAATCATCAATTAACAACCTAAAATCATCAATTAATAATCGCAATTACTTCAAATGCACAGCTAATAACCTAAAATCATCGATCAATAATCACAATTCTAAAACGCACAATTAACAACCTAAAATTATCAAACAAATGATCAATGTTCAAATGGGAAAAAAATGTTCAAAATTCACATATCCGATGCGCTTGAATTATTTCAATTTAGGGTTCGATTGTATTAGGGCATTCAATTTAGGGTTCAATTAGTTTCATTTAGGGTTCGGTTCGATTAGGGCATTCAATTTAAGGTTCAATTACTTCAATTTAGGGTTCAATTAGGGGGTTCTATTGATTTAATTTAGGATTCGGTTGATTTGAGGCATTCAATTTAGGGTTCAATTAGTTCAATTTAGGGTTCGGTTGGATTAGGGCATTCAATTTAGGGTTCAATTAGGGTTCGGTTAGATTGGGGCAATCAATTTAGGGTTTAATTAGGGGTTCAATTAGTTCAAATTAGGGTTCGATTCAATTAGGGCATTCAATTTAGGGTTCAATTACTTCAATTTAGGGTTCAATTAGGGGGTTCTATTGATTCAATTTAGGGTTCGGTTGATTTGAGGCATTCAATTTAGGGTTCGGTTAGATTGGGGCAATCAATTTAGGGTTTAATTAGGGGTTCAATTAGTTTAATTTAGGGTTCGATTCAATTAGGGCATTCAATTTAGGATTCAATTACTTCAATTTAGGGTTCAATTAGGGGGCTCTATTGATTCAATTTAGGGTTTGGTTGATTTGAGGCATTCAATTTAGGGTTCAATTAGTTCAATTTAGGGTTCGGTTGGATTAGGGCATTCAATTTAGGGTTCAATTAGGGTTCGGTTAGATTGGGGCAATCAATTTAGGGTTTAATTAGGGGTTCAATTAGTTTAATTTAGGGTTCGATTCAATTAGGGCATTCAATTTAGGGTTCTATTACTTCAATTTAGGGTTCAATTAGGGGGTTCTATTGATTCAATTTAGGGTTCGGTTGATTTGAGGCATTCAATTTAGGGTTCAATTAGGGTTCGGTTAGATTGGGACAATCAATTTAGGGTTTAATTAGGGGTTCAATTAGTTTAATTTAGGGTTCGATTCAATTAGGGCATTCAATTTAGGATTTACTTAGGGTTCAATTATGGTTCAATTACTTCAATTTAGTGGTCGGTTGAATTGAATAAACAATACAGAGGCTTTCTTGTCCTGATGTCATGCAATGGCCCATAATCTATGACCTTTCAGCGTCACCATGATCTATATCGGTGTTACAGACTAACTATCGAATATGGTTTTCTTCCCTACCTCGTCAAGAATTAAGGAAAATTAAAGATAACAAGTTCAAGTTCTTCAATAAGCCAAGATCCGTCTGAACAACAAAGTGAATGACATCATAAATAATTCAGATAATTTAGGGCAATTGTCAAATTAACAAAAAATTGAACCTAAATTGACATACAAATCTAAATAATTCAGATAATTTAGGGCATGTAACCTAAATTGAAGACAAATTAACAAAAAATTCAGATAATTTAGGGCAATTGACATACAAATCTCGAGGTGGGTACGACGGCGGCGGCGTTGGTGGTGCGGCGGCAGTGGTGGGTTTGGTTGCGCGGCGACAGTGGAGGGCTTTGTGGCACGACCGGAGTGCAAGGCTTGGTGGCGCGGCGTCGGGTGGGGGACGGGAGTGTCGCCGGAGCTGGGTCGCCGTAGAGAAGGGTCGCCGGAGGTGAGAACGGCGGTGGGTGGGTGAGAGCAGAATTTCAGAGAGAGAACGGGAAGAGAGAAAGAAACCAGGTCTGTTTATACATGGAGGATCTTTAGCGACGGAATAACACCGTCGCTAAAACTCCGTCGGTGAATGTCTATAAAGACTTTTTGCGACAGAATTTTTAGCGACGGTTTTATTCCGTCGTTTAAATAATTTAAAAAAAAAAACTCAAAATTACTAATTTTATAAAAAATATTTAGCGACGGTAATTCCGTCGCTAAAAGTCCGCCGTTAAAAATCCGTTGCAAAATACTTTTACCGACGGTGTCTTCCGTCGGTAATAGTATTTTGCAACGGATTTTTAACGACGGGATATTCCGTCGCTTAAAGACATGTTTAGCGACGGAATACCTTCCGTCGCTAAAACTCCGTCGCAAAATACATATTTTTTTGTGGTGAGGTGGCTGTATTATTTGTAAGACGATAGTTAGGGTTGGCAGGATGGTTTTTATGGATGGATTTAAAGGCTGAAACAGTTTCAGCCATTGATTGATTATATTAATGGTCGTGATTGTGCAAGAAAAGAGCTTCATGTGTTTTAATAATAACACTAACATAATGTTATACAGAAAAAATACCTCTATAATGTGACAATAAAAATATGATACATTTATAAAATTGCACTTAAGTTAGGGGTGCACAAGAATAAACACCTTAAACTTAAAGAGCAGCACTTAGTAGAAATTCTAAAATGATACACCTGCTGGGTAACCCATCGTTGGTACAAGTCTTGTGGGTACGGGTAGAATTTACCCAAGGTTTATTAGGTAGCATTTTATAGACCCATGCCCAACCTAACTTGGGCCGGGTATACTCACGGACAATCCAAGCACCCCACCCACCCCCCAACCCCCACCTTCTCCCTTCTAATTTTTTTTTCATAACACATGCACACAACAGACGTGTGCGCACACATATTGTCACACAGCACAAACATACACACACTCGCACACATAGAGACAAGCAATCAAACATAGTATTAAAGCATAAGGACACTTACACACAAAACACGTCTGTTTGTGGTAGATACATAGAGAGTTTAGGGATGTTTGTAACTTTGGGGTTGGGGGAGGGGGAGGTTCGTCATGTGGGATTTGCTATCAGTTACTGCAACTCACATTTTATTATACTCTGTTGAAGAAAAAGTTTATATTTTATTTAGTAAACATGTTTGTTAAGTAAGATATATCTTTGGATATACTAAGCTTCTCAATTTAAGTTTGAGACTAACTTAATTAGAATATAACTATTATAGATTTTATATGCAATTCTAGTGTTTAAATATCGAGTTTTTTCTTTTCATATAAAGAGTGTCTTTACGAGTGTAAAAGTTAATCAAAGTCGTAGTATGTTGACATATGGTTAAGGCAGAATTAAACTGCTTAAGACTTTAATTACTCAAAACATAAGAACACTAGAGAAAAATATTTGTTTAAAAATTTTCACCATAAATTAGTTGAATTTAACTCATCTTTATGAACTAAATTATATAAATACTTTTGTTTATGTTAGATTTATGGGAGCGCCTATTTACACTTCACATGCTTGTTCACGTTTTATTTTTTGGCTAAAAGACAAGTTGAGAAAACATGGCATACAAATAACTTTCGCAACATTTGTATTCAATTCGAAAATTTCGTTTTATTATCTCATACGGCAAAGATGAAAAGCAAATGCATTTAATCTTGGCACTTGCCCTAAAAGAAAGTTTGGTTTCCTAGCTGATTTGCCATATAACTTAACACATGTCCTCATTAAATTTCAATCCCATTTATGGACGTTAGACTGGATAACTACACAAGGTTAAGGCAGTGGGCATGAATTTGATCTACATGTTAAATAGACTGAAGCGTCTATTTTCACACCCCATATGTTGTTTCCCACACTCAGTTTGTCATTAAAAAGTACAATAACAAGAAAACATAAAATTTTCAGAGACGAAAAAGGTGTAGAAAGACATAAAATGATGTGAAAATAGACATTCTTCATGCCAAAACTTGTTGTCCAAGTCCAAAAATCGTGCCTGAATGGAGCACGAATAAGAAGCAAATCCATGTTTTGTTCTTACGTGATGCAAAAGGTAGCTTAAACAAGTCTGAAAGTAACTTAGGTGTAACTGTTTGGGGCAATGACTTTTTCAATAGACTTGAGGATCCATGGCAGTGACTTTTTCAATAGGCTTGAGGATCCATCCAAAGCCTGAATTTGATAACTGTGTGATAAAATCGGTCTTTACTATGTATCAAGAATTTTTCAAAATGCAGTTGTTTCACCAATCTTATCTTCAAGATGGAACTATATACTGGATGTAGTAAATTGATGCAGCGACTAATACATATGTTCACTCACACAAACACACGCACGCGCACACACACACACAAACAAACGCACATTTAGAGATAACACACTCCCTACCTAATATAAGACAATGCAAGACTCGCCACAGCTCGATCAAAAATTGCACATGCCAAATACACCGGAGCGTATATCTTCACACTCCCATATGCTGTTCCACACCTCATTTTTTCACTAAAAAGTGCAATAATGACAAAATATAAATTTTTAGCGACCGATAAGGGTGTAGAAAAGTACAAAATGATGTGAAAATAGACATTTCCCGCACCAAAACTTGTTGTCGAGGTATAAGAAGTATCGAATCCACCATGCATGTATAAGAAGCAAGTCCAATTTTTATTGTTGCACAGTGCAAAATATAGCTTAAAATTACACAGTCCAAGATATGAAAGTCATCTTTTTTTAACACGTGCCGTGTCTTATTCCAACTCTCTCTCTCTCTCTCTCACTCACACACACACACACACACACACATTTAGAGAGAAGACGCTCCCTACCTACTATAAAACAATGCAAGATTTGCCACAATTCACCACTTTTCCAACTTTTAAGCAAAACCTAAGCCCTAGTGCATAAAATGCTTAAGAGTCGGGTTCCCCAGTCACTCTCTGGCCAAACTCTATTCTCATGGCAGAAGCCGTTTGTCTCAGTTGGGGAGGGCCGTAGTATTCCTTTTTGCAGCCTTCAAAAGCAGGCGTTCCGCACAAAACGCATTACTTTTCACGTCTGTTGCAGTCCTAACAATGTAAGAGCAATAGAAAAATCCCCTGCTTCCGAGGAGACCAGAGTGAAAGCCGTAGCTACGGTGCAAGTAACCGTTGGTGGGTTTCTCTCAAACCTTGGCTTGACCCGAGGTTTGGATGACATAACTGATGTACTTGGCAAATCAATCCTGTTGGAGCTTGTTGCCGCAGAGCTTGATCCTAGTAAGCATATTGATTGCAGTGATGAAAAGCTTGATCATAGTATCGTTAACATCGGTACCGCTGTTACTATCGATCTTTAGTGACATCGGCTCAAATACTAAGCTTGTCGCTTAGCATTGGGCAAACGTTGCTTTGGTCGAAATTGTTTAACGATTTTACACTCAGCAACAAAGGTTACTATAGTGTCACCTTTTTCCACAAGTGGCAACACCCCACCCCCTGCCCTATTCCCCCTCACCACCGCCGCATCACATCCCGGCCATCGCCGTGTCCCATCCACTAACCACCATTGGTTGTGGCTCACACGGTTGGATCAGCAACAACGATGCTGATTGAGTGATGAGGTCGGCAGTGGTAGATGATGGCACTGTGGTTGCGGGGTGGCTGGTCTTTCCTTCACCAGCACAATCATGCCAGGGCTGAAACCCATTAAACTTGTTGTTTCCGTGGTGGCTCCACGACAGTGGCAGCGAAAGGTTGTTCAGATGGCGAGGCTTGATAGCAAAGATGACAACATTGTAGTGGTACCGCGAGGATGAAAGAGAGGGGGGGCGCATGAAGAGAGAGAATTATTGGAATTAGGGTTTCAAATTTCATACAGTATACATTATGTAGATACTGTAGAAGGGTAGTATTGGTTTTTTCAAAATATATTTTCATGACATCAGCAAAAAAAATATTTTTTTAACGAGTCAACGATAGATGTACACTGCTGATACCTTTTCAAAGATGTCGGTCGCGATCGGTTAGCTTTTCAAACTTTGTATCTTTTACAGTAATTTCACCATAACATCAGGAATCTGGATGAAAATAATCCTATGCTTTTAGATCACATGGTAACTTAACATGGTGTTAAAGCTTTTATTGTATAAAGTCTTGGGTTCGATTTTTCCCGCTTGCTTATTTGGTCTTCCTTTATTGTGCTCCAGTATGATTTGCACTTTGTTAATTGATGCACTTGCTGATGGTGTATCTCTCTTAATCTGTCTCTCCACGTGCAATCGGAAGCTTGCACGTGTCTGGAGCTGATTTATTTGCACCTATACTGATGCATACCCAACTAGTCCCTTACAAATTGCATGCCAAAATGTTTGAAAGTAAAAGTTGATGCTGTCCAAGTGTTAAAAAGAGCTTATTGTCTTTACAATACTTGTGTGCGTTTCCCCTTTCTAAACATGACTAAAATAATTTTTAACCACATTATTATGATATGCAACTTCTTCAATCTTCTTACTGTTAGTTTTCCTTTTTCATTTCGAAAGAGACGGGATTGGGGAAGGAAAATCTCAAGGGGTACGCGAAGCGCATAAACCAAGACGAGAATGAGGTGAAGTATGAGTTCAATTTTGCGGTTCCTGATCTGTTTGGGGAGATTGGTGCTGTGCTCGTGGAGAATGAGCACCACAAGGAGATGTACTTCAAGAACATAACACTTGATGGCTTCCCAAATGGCACCATTAACGTGACTTGCAACTCATGGGTTCATCCCAAGTTTGACAATCCAGAGAAGAGAGTTTTCTTCACCAACAAGGTCAGCCCCCACTCTCTCTCTTGCGTATATATACCAACCAACCATGTTATATCTAGAGTAGAGTCTAGAGTCATAATTTCATAATACAAGACCGATCATATTAACACTTCATATTTGATAAAATTTGACGTTCTTTTCGAATTTCTGGTTTCATGTATACGTTTTCCTGCACTTGAAAATTTTATCGTATGCATTGATCTAAGGCAAAAGCTTCCATGACTTTCCCATCTCTAGTACAAAATTTAAACACGCGGTGTGTATCGGAGACTTTATACACACCTCACCTGTGGCTGTTTATACAAGGGCACCATCAATCTATTGAACCCTATTACGAATATGTTCAGACAAGGTAGTACGGACATTTACATAAAAGGCTTTGCTTCTAACAAGGTAGTCACGAAAAGTTTGGCTCTCGTAGAGTACTTATCATTGATACTTGCTAGTCCTTCCGTAAACGTTGTTTGCGGTCCTTACACACAATAATGCATTTATTCGTGGTCCCTGTTGTGCAGCTTCACTAAAGGTTCATCTAATCACATCATTCGACCAGCAATTAATTTTTTCTTGTTAGACAAGGACGGATAGATGGCATCGAGCTAGCTTCCGCAAACCGCTTGCAACCCCTTGTTCAGTGACGCAACATCGTCGCTAAAGTTCATTAGTGACACCTCTCCATTATTTTGCCAAGTGTCTCCAACGTGCTTTCAAAAAGCCACTAAAAACTTTTGGCGACGAACTTTGAATGCCAAAAAAGGGTTGGAAAAAAAAAACTTATGTCGAAAGAATTAATTGCTCATTTTGGCATTCAAATGTAAATAACGTGATCTGCAGCAAGCTTAACCTAGCAGTTTCTCTTAGAACTCATTCAGAATGAATTTCTTTGCTTAATTTATGAAGAAACTTCATATAGCAAAATATTTGTATATGGGGTGTTAATATATATACCTTACGAGCTTCTTTACGTGACGACAAGTTGGTCCGAGCTCAATCCTAAGAAGTGCTTATGTATGACTGAAATAATCTGGGTCTGTCAACCAAACCGTGTGGAGAAGTGGAGAATGTTGTTACCTTAGAGTGATTTGGGACACACATGATGCATGTGCAAGATAATAAAAATGGTCTAAACACTCCCTAAAAAATTTTGCAATCATTAAAGGAATCATGCTTGCAGAGATGGTTTGGGACACTTATTCTAGTATCTTTAGTGCAAATATTGGCAACCTGTTCAAAGTGTCGCTAAACGACACACAATCTAGTCCAATATCGTTATGAAATTTTTTCAGTAAGAAGGGAAGTTGCCATGAACTACCAGCATGGTTCAACAGTTTTAGCAGGGGAAAAAAAAAACAAAAGCAGTTCATTATAGAGTGGAGTAGCTCATTGAATGCTATGCTTTCATGTTTTCTTGGATCAGTCATACCTACCATTCCAGACACCAGGCGGGGTGAAGAAGCTACGAGAAAAGGAGTTAACTGTTCTGCGAGGTGATGGCCAAGGGAAGCGCAAGACGCCTGAGCGGATCTACGATTATGATGTATATAATGACCTTGGGGACCCTGACAGCAGCAGTGAGTCGGCGAGGCCAGTACTCGGAGGCAAAGATTATCCATACCCAAGGCGTTGTAGAACAGGCCGCCCAAGGACCAAGAAAGGTATGGAAAGTACCATTAATTCTGACTATTCTTGTCCTTGTGACTACCATCAAACACCGGGGAGAACCTCCCAATCATATGGATCCTATATAATCAAATGGTTCTGATCTTGATATGATGCTACATTTTAAAGAACATTTAGAAATTTAACAAGAGAACATTTTGATGAACAAGTAATTAACAAGAGAACTTCAATTCAAAACAAGAATAAGGGTCAGAGCAATAAGAAGAACATCCGGACAAAGGACAGTAAGCCCGTGCATATACAGGTGTTGTGTTACCTCAGGCTACAACTCCAAAATAACCGATATAGGATTTTACATCGCAAGAAACCATTCAATTGTTATTGCGGGTACTCTTTTGTAAGCTGATTCTATTATCTGAAATAAATTTACTATTCCCTCTACGTAAGTAAGGATTGATCACGATATCTAGGACAGATGGTTAGCATCCGCAGTCTCCAAAGCAATCACATTAGACAATCTTTGATCCTTAATGTGTTTTACTATTCCAAAAATGTACTATTTTAAGTTTGAAGATTAATTCCATGCTTGGTTATTATAGATCCTTTGTCGGAATCAACGAGTACCATGGTATATGTGCCAAGGGATGAAGCATTCTCAGAAGTGAAGAGCCTAACATTCTCAGCAAAAACTGTTTACTCGGTGTTGCATGCATTAGTACCAGCAGTAGAGGGATCCATTCTTGACAGAGACGCTGGCTTTCCCTACTTCACAGCAATAGACTCACTGTTCAACGAAGGGATTGATCTTCCTGCCAAAACTAAAGGCACTCTCGGAAATATTCTACCTAGACTTGTTGAAGCTATAACTGATGCCGAGAGAGACATCTTACGCTTTGAGATCCCTGAAATGTTTGAACGTAAGCACTATCAAGTTCCTTTGTGTGTGTATGTGTGGATTTGTCAATTTGGTCATTCATTCTTGAATTTGCAGGAGACAAGTTTTCTTGGTTTAGGGATGAGGAATTTTCTCGACAAACCCTAGCTGGTCTCAATCCATACAGCATAGAGTTGGTCACGGTATGTTTGACATTTATATGTTTTCCAAAAGTCCAAAAGGACGATCACTGTATTATGAAACTTTTGCTTTGCATTCTAGAAACATAAACAAGTTTGATCATCCGTGGTGCAAAGGATCAACCATCGAAAAAATAAAATTCCTTGGTAACACTTCTAGGCTATTCATAAGTATGGTTATGGTGAAATTATAGCTTGGAGATGCTCATGTAATATACTGGAGATGAACCTTATTTGAGAATGACACTCCTGCTACCTACAGACCACAGGCAAAGATAAAATTAAATTCTGGGAATGCAAACAATTGGAAATTCAATGGTCTTTGTCCATTCACTCACAAGCAAAAACCTGAATCTCATATAACACTTGCCCAAGCATCTAGTTAAGATCCTAGGGTATTTATCTCATGCATCACTTCTTTATATACCAGATTAATATTTTAATTGAGGTAGTATCCCAATTGCAAAAATGAATAGAAACTTGACGTGCATATATCCAAATTACTCCCCTTATAGTAGAAACAAAAAGTTTTTAACAAAATATTGTGAGTGACACTTCCAACTTTACATTTAGCTGCAAGAATCACCAAAAAAAAAAAATATCAGCGACGCTAAAAATTACACCTGAAGGGACGCTTTTTTGTCACTGAAGAGGCAGCAGAGAGGGGTGAAGGAAAATCAAAATTTAAGAAGAATAACATCAATTCCTTAGTGTTTTGCCGCAGCATCAAGCCGAACATTCGTGACAATACAAACATATTTGCAGGAATGGCCGTTGAAGAGTAAACTCGACCCTAAGGTATATGGTCCACCTGAATCGGCAATCACAAAAGAGCTGGTGGAGCTAGAGATTAGAGGATTCATGACCCTTGAAGAGGTAATGCAAAAGTGATTTGATTAATAATGAGGGAGTTATCATGTATCATGCTCCCTTCAAAAGTCGTACGATATGTTTATCTATTCTTGCAGGCCTTAGAGCAAAAGAAGCTCTTCATGCTGGATTATCACGATTTGCTCTTACCATTCGTAAACAAAGTAAGCGAGATCAAAGGGACAACGCTGTATGGATCGAGGACAATCTTCTTCCTAACCCCGGTTGGCACCTTGAGGCCACTGGCCATTGAGCTAACTCGGCCACCATCTAATGGAAAAGCTCAATGGAAGCAAGTATTCATGCCAACTTGGGATGCCACAGGCGCCTGGCTTTGGAAGCTTGCTAAGGCTCATGTTCTTGCCCATGACTCTGGTTATCACCAGCTAGTTAGTCACTGGTAGGTTTTTCCTATCTCCTGAGCAACAAAAGAAAGGAGTGAGGTCCACAAGTAGCTAATTAGCATGACCAATATGATAGCCTCGTAGTAGGGGCTTTGCCGTTCAGCGTGCAACTCACGGATCGAGCCTCGTTATTAGAAGTAAATTTTGTCATTGTGACCAAAAAAAAAAAAAGCTAGCCAATTCGTGGCTGCTTCTTTGTCACTTTGTACAACAATTCATCGTCAACAAAGCTCTATAAGCTTGTCGTCTCCTTAAATTAGCTTTTTCACCAACCAGTTTTCATCAACAAAAACTAGATAAAGCCCCTCATGTTTACCAGTTTGATTGACTATTTATCAGGCTGCTACAAAATTAGGTATGTTTGTGTGTGTTGTGTGTTTTCTTTGGCAGTGGCCGTAATAGGTCGAGGAGACTGTAACCATAGGGCCAGAGTACTAATATGAAAAGAACTACGCCGTAGTATATTGCCACTGTTCTTACTTTCTAATTTTATGTGCCTTAATTGCAGGCTAAGAACTCATTGTGCCACGGAGCCTTACATAATAGCGACTAATCGACAACTTAGCTCAATGCACCCAATCTACAGACTACTGCACCCCCACTGGCGATACACGATGGAGATCAATGCTTTGGCGCGAGAAGCACTCATCAATGCAAATGGAATCATCGAGTCATCCTTCGCGCCTGGCAAGTACTCTACGGAGCTTAGCGCGGCTGCCTATGACCAGCAATGGCGCTTTGATCTGCAGGCATTGCCTGCAGACTTGATAAGCAGGTATTAACTAGTTTGTTATTAACAATAGCATTTCCATTTTAGAAATACTTATGATAGAATTAGTTAAATAGCAGATCAATCACAGTACTGCGTCGAAAATTAAAAGTCATAAAGGAAGGTTAAAAAAAGGTCAAACTTTGTTTTTAGTAAATTATTGTTTAAACTTAAATAAGCGACTAAAAAGTATTTCATAAAAATAGACGCCGGAACAGAAGTAGAAGTACGTGGGTCTATTTTACTTTCTTTCAAATAACTAACCTTTTTTAAAAATGTAGAATTAACCCTAAACAGATATAATATAGTGTTTCAAGGACAATATGTCAATATCTGTGTTTTCAATCGTTTTCCTCCATGATCATGTTCGACGCTTTTTTGACCATCTATTTTGATGGGGCAATCAATTTGGAAGTACGCATATCGATAATGATTATTTGAATTTACATAAAAATATGTTTTAGTGTTTTAAAAAGATTTTACGAATGTTAAGTTTGAGGTTAAAAATTATATAATGATAATTATTCTGGCATCATACGGAGATAGACGAAGATGCAATAGCATAAGGTTAAAAAAAATTATACTTACCTACTTTATCTTTGCTCAGTAGATTGTGATTGACTTTTTATTCAATAATATATCTAGGTAAGTATACTTATCCAAAGTTCTAATAAGTCCATTTATTGAGCAAGAGTATAAATCAATTTTGGGCTTGTGAGCTACAACATTTATTTTAAGATTTAATATTATTTCAGTTACAATTACAAATATTTTTCGGTATTTAAAGTTTATTTAGGTGTTATTAATCAAATTAAATCCTAATAAGTTAATCAATTGATGAGGCCAAGTACTAAAAGACTGTCAAGTTAAAGTATTACTCCTATATTTTTTTTTTATTTCAAGACAAGGGGCATATTGCTGTAGCTGCAATACCTATTTTTAAATTGATATCTAATTGCTCATTAAAAAGACATAGTCTTTTACAAAAAGTTTTACAATTGAAAGAGGCGAAAATAATTATGAGTTACTGTTATTCGTACATTCTATCTAGATAGTGATGGATACCAATGAAATTTGGTAAAATTACAAAACTTTTTTCTTCAACATAATTTGTTTTTGCTCTGTAGATTTATAGTTCTATTTTCTTGAAAACGTTATATGGTAACAGTCATTGTGAAGTCATAATACGTTGGATTATTGAATAAGTATAGTATAAAAAAAGTTTAGACGTGTGAGATACAACATTTATATGTATGATTTTGTCTCTCATATCTTTACATCCTTTCTTGTTTTGTGTTTGGTTAAGTTGCTAGCAATCTAATTAACTTTTATACTTATACGTACTCTTATATATATATTCTTAAATGCAGTAAGCAAGATACGAATACAAAATTTAAGCTTAGATCACGTGACGGATATTCTAGTAATTACACGTGGCGTAACCAATTGTTGACACGTGGCGTAACCAATTCTGAGTGGGCTAACAGACTCATATCGGATAAACTTCAGAGGACAGATAGAGATTGGTTAGGACTCATGCACTAATAGAAGAGTTCTAGTATGATTCTTCTACAAAAGGATCAATCAGAATAGAGTTCTAAAGAAGAAGGAAGTCTGGAAGCGGTCTATATATAGAGGGCGAATCCTCAGGTACACGGACAGGTTCACACACACACAAAGACCCAGTGCATTTTCGATTATTCAAACTCCTACCCCAGTAGCGACGTTCTGACTTTAGCATCGGAGCATCCTCCACCGGAACATTCCCGGTGGTCACTTCGTGTTCTGTTTTGCAGGTGTATTTCCTAGCGGTGGTCTCGATCAATATTCAAGCAGCAACATTTTGGCGCCATCCGTGGGACCGAGAGAGAACATGGCTAGACAATCATCTTCAAATAACACTCCGGTCAGTCGCTCCGTCCAGAATAGGCGAACAAGATCAAGCGGTTCCCGCCGAAGAGGGCGACGGTCAACACCTTCTCAACGATATTCCAGTAATGACTGCATTAACATGACTTCAGTCACCCCAAGAATGACTGAAAGCTCCCAGGGGACTCGTTCTCTGACCCCACCTTTAAAAAGAGGAGACCTGCGTCATCACCTAACCCGGAGGCTATTTGACACTCCAAATGCTGAGCTGACCAGAGAAGTTCATGAACTTAAGGACGTGGTAACCACTCTACAGAAGCAGCTCGAAAGGGTGGTCCCCGCAACCTCTGCTAATCATACACATCTCGATCCGAGCGACCTCCGTCTCAGACTGACCTCAAGGTCCAGTTATGGGAGAAAGAATAGATCAGAGACGGATCCTGACTATCAGCCAGGGCAAGAAAGTGAGAAACATGTTACCAGAAGTGGTTCACGTTTTCGACGTGAGGAGTCACTTGAGGACAGCACAAACTCGCCTCCTGTGGTAGGCAGTGAAAATCTAGGTCGAAGATGCGCAGTCCAAAGGCACTGTCCTCAAGGACAGATCCGTACACCCACATGGAAAGTACGCCCACAAGGGCGACCTTGTCACAAAGCCATCTCCAAATCCTCCCCAGAGGGTTCTGCTCCCCCAAGGGAAGATTCTGGATACCCCCTATCCAAAAGTATAGAGAAGGCGAAGCTTCCTCCAAATTTTCGGATGCCACAGTGCGACCTATATGATGGAAGCGGAGATCCTGGAGAGCATGTCTATCAATTTCAAACGAATATGTTACTCCTCCAGGTCTCAGATGCTGTCATGTGCCGAGCATTCCCAACTACTTTGAGGAAAGCAGCACATGCATGGTTCAAGTCCCTACGACCCAGGTCCATCCATTCCTTCAACCAGTTATCAGACTTGTTCCAAAAGCATTTTGTAAGCAGCCGAACTCGGAGAAAGAATTCGGCCAGTCTTCTCAATGTGGTCCAAGAAAGAAATGAGTCATTGTCGCGATATTTGGGACGTTTCAATGCGGCAACTTTGGAAATAGATAACCTGGATGAATCAGTAAAGTACACGGCTTTTATGCGAGGGCTTCGTCCTACGTCCAAATTCGCGTTCGCAGTAAATAAAAGTCCTCCAGGAAACATGAGCGCCTTGCTGGATAAAGCCAATAAGTATATCCAGGCTGAAGAATATTTGGAGACCCACAATGGACAGCGAGGAGACAATGGACATGGTCAAGACAAGAGAACTCGCGAGGATAGTCCAAGAGTTGGGCAGAGTTCTAAGCGATCAAGAAGGGATGAAAGACGTCCCAAAGAGATGTTAGACATGAAGAATTTGACACCATTAACTGCAAGGCCGTCTCAGATTCTCCATGAAATAAAAGATAAGGAGATGCTGGAAAGGCCAGAGAAGATGAGGTCGCCGCCTAGCAAGAGAGATAAAAACTTGTGGTGCCGTTACCACAATGATCATGGTCACACCACTGACAATTGTGAATCGCTCAAGCGTGCAATAGAAGCCCTTATCAAACGCGGACATTTGCGTGGATATGTCAATAGAAGGAATGAAAAGAGGGAAGTCACTCCCTTAGGGGGAAAAGAAGATGTGCAAGAGAATGCGGGAGTCATAAATACCATCTCGGGGGGAATTTCTGTAGGAGGCTCTTCTGGACAAGGAAGAAAAGCCTACGCAAGGGAAATCCTCACAACTACAGGACCATCGACTAAAAGGCAGAAGGTTGAACCAACTCCCACAATATCCTTCTCCGATGACGATGTGGGTGATACTAGAATACCCCATGATGACCCCCTAGTTGTCACACTCCGAGTGGGAAACTTCGACATGAAGAGGATCCTCGTTGACAATGGGAGCTCGGCGGAAATACTTTTCTATGAAGCTTTCCAAAAGATGAATATCCCAGCTGACCGATTACGGAGGATAGATACGCCCCTCTATGGCTTCTCTAACCATCCGGTTGCTTGCGAGGGAATTATTGCACTACCCGTGATTGTGGGAGACCCTCCGACCCAAGCAAAGTTGATGCTAGATTTCGTGGTAGTACGCATCCCTTCGGCCTATAATGCAATTTTGGGCCGAACAGCATTAAACCAATTAAAAGCTGTGGTATCTACGTACCACATGAAGATGAAATTCCCCACGGAGAATGGAGTCGGGGAAGTCAAGGGAGATCAAGTGGTGGCTCGGCAGTGCTACATGGCATCATGCCGAAATAGAGCCAATGAAACCCTCATGATAGAAGATCTGAGGGATGAGACTAAAATCGAGAGAGGTAAGCCCGCTGAAGACCTCACTCATATTGAGCTATATCCAGGAATTCCAGAGAAGACAGTAAGGGTAGGAACCGGTCTGTCGGACAGCCTCAAGCTCAAGCTTGTGGATTTATTAAGGAGCTACTCAGATATCTTCGCTTGGACGGCATCCGATATGCCTGGGATTGATCCTAAGGTGATCACCCACAAATTGAACGTTGACCCTGGTAAGAAGCCAGTCAAGCAAAAGAAGAGGACATTCGCTCCCGAGAGACAAGTTAAAATCGAGGAGGAAGTTGAAAAATTGTTGGCAGCCGGATTCATTGAAGAGATATCATACCCAGATTGGATCGCCAACGTCGTGATGGTACCCAAGTCGAGCGACCGCTGGCGAATATGCATTGATTTCACGGACCTCAACAAGGCCTGCCCAAAGGACAGTTATCCATTACCACGTATTGATATTTTGATCGATGCTACCTCGGGTCATAAATTGTTGAGTTTTATGGATGCATACTCAGGATACAATCAGATAAGGATGTGTGTAGATGACATCCCCAAAACTTCCTTCATTACAGAACGTGGGCTGTACTGTTACAAAGTCATGCCTTTCGGACTCAAGAATGCGGGGGCAACTTATCAGCGCCTTGTTAACATGATCTTCCATGATTTAATTGGGAGAAATATGGAGGTGTACGTGGATGACATGCTAGTCAAGAGTGAGGAAGCCGAGGCTCATGTGGAGGACCTCAAGGAAACCTTCGACATCCTAAGGGCCTATAACATGAAACTAAACCCGCTCAAGTGTGCGTTTGGTGTAGCGTCAGGGAAATTCTTAGGATTCATGGTATCGCAACGGGGTATAGAAGCAAATCCAGAGAAGATAGGCGCTATTCATGCCATGAAGTCGCCTAAGACAATTAAGCAGGTCCAGGAGCTTACAGGAAGAGTGGCGGCTTTGGGAAGGTTCATGTCCAAGACCGCCGAAAAATGCCTCCCCTTTTTCAAAGCTATCAGGAAGGCAAGGGACTTCGAGTGGACTGAAGAATGCCAGAGATCGTTTGAAGAATTGAAGCAATACTTGTCGTCCCCGCCGCTCCTTACCAAACCGGTTACTGGTGAAAGCTTATTCTTATACCTGTCGGTTAGTGAGGTAGCGGTAAGCACGGTCTTAATCCGAGAGGAAGAGGGCAAGCAAAGACCTGTTTACTACGTAAGCAAGGTCCTACAAGACGTAGAAACCAGGTACCCCCGAATAGATAAGGTAGCCCTAGCTCTTATCATATCGGCAAGGAAATTGAGACCATATTTTCAGTCACACACCATCATCGTGTTGACAGATCAACCATTGAGTAAAGTTCTACAAAATCCTGATGCGTCGGGAAGACTAGTAAACTGGTCCGTGGAACTTGGCGAGTTCGATATTCGGTATCAACCCCGTACAGCAATTAAGGCTCAAGCCTTATCAGATTTTGTGGTCGAATGCACAATACCAGAGAACCCCCCGAATCTGGTCCTTTCAGAAGTTTCGGATCCTTGGCTCCTTTATGTTGATGGTTCTTCCAAGGTGGGAAATAGCGGAGCCGGGCTTATATTAATCAGCCCCGAAAAGTTTGTGATCGAGTACGCCCTTCGCTTCAATTTCCAGGCATCAAACAATGAAGCTGAATACGAGGCGCTCCTAGCGGGAATAAGGTTGGCACACTCTCTTAAAGTTGATTCTCTTTCCGTCCATAGTGATTCTCAATTAATTGTGAACCACATATCGGGAGAATATGGGGCAAAAGATGAGAGAATGGCCCAGTACCTCCAAGCTGTGAAAACGGAAGCCCCTTTGTTCAAAAATTTCGCCATTCGCCACATACCACGAAACCAAAATGCCCAAGCAGACTCACTGTCGAGACTGACTTCCGAAGACATTTCGGAATTAAACAGAGCGGTATACATTGAGTTCCTCCAAGAAAGAAGTATCCAGATCTCAAAGGAGGTCAATGTGATAGAAGAGGAACCTTGCTGGAGGGACCCAATAATTCAGTACCTTGTCTCAGGAATATTACCATCAGAAAAAAGCAAAGCTCGCAATTTACGTGCTAAAGCTGTTCGGTTTACCCTGGTAGACGGGGTACTGTATAAAAAGTCTTTCAGTCTGCCATACCTAAAGTGCTTAAGTCCTAGAGAGGCAGATTATGCGTTACAGGAAGTCCACGAAGGGATTTGCGGACAACACTTGGGGGGAAGAAACCTGGCCCACAAAATCTTGCGGCAAGGTTATTATTGGCCAGGTATGCAGAAAGAAGCGATCAAATTTACAAAAAAGTGTGATCGTTGTCAAAAATTTGCTCCGCTGACGCACACGCCGGCAACACCACTTAGTATCTTGACTTCCCCAATTCCATTTGCAATGTGGGGAATGGATATTTTGGGCCCATTCCCGGTAGCCACTGGACAAAGGCGTTTTGTGATAGTCGCCATCGACTACTTCACGAAATGGGCTGAGGCCGAATCATTGGCCACTATAACAGCATCGAAATGCGAAGAGTTCTTCTGGAGGAACGTTGTTTGCCGCTTTGGGGTGCCGAAGATCCTAATCACAGATAACGGGAAGCAATTTGACAATTCCAACTTTCGAAGATTTTGTGAAGGTCTCTCTATTGATCTCCGTTTTACATCGGTTGCTCACCCCCAATCCAATGGGCAGACGGAGAACATGAATCGTTCAATTCTTCAAGGGTTGAAAAGAAAGCTTGATGATGCAAAGGGGGCATGGGTTGATGAGCTTCCTAAAGTACTTTGGGCATACCGCACAACACCTCATTCCGTGACAGGTGAAACACCATTCCTTTTATCTTTTGGTACAGAGGCGCTGCTACCAGTAGAAGTGGGCCTCCCCACGGTTCGAGTGTTACACTTCTCTGAAAAAGAAAACGAAGAGAATCTCAGAGGAAACCTAGACCTATTAGATGATGCGCGAGCTCAAGCGTTAGATCGTATGATATCAACGAAACAACGGGTTGCGAGATTCTATAATCGAAAGGTCCGGGTAAGGATGTTCAGAGTCGGTGATCTTGTCCTCAGAAAACTGGAAGTTTCAAACCCAAAGGCCGCTGTGGGGAAACTGTCCCCAAATTGGGAAGGACCTTATAAGATATCAAAAGTGCTCAGGCTAGGCGCTTATTCACTGGAAACACTTTCAAGGGAAGCGATCCCGCGAACATGGAATGCTGATAACTTGAGGAAATACTACCAGTAACATCTTAAGGAAAAGCGAAGACATTCTTCTTATTATTTTGGGGGGAAGTAGCATAAAAGCATAGTTGGATGTAAAGAAGAAGTGTTTCAGTTATAATGAAATTCAACAAAAGTTTGAAGCATTTCATTTCGTCTATTTATATATCTTCATTCCTGTGAGAAAGGCCAACTGCTTACAATAGCATATCAATTTCTGGCCACTTTAACTAATGATATGTATGTTCTCAAGAACGATAAACATCTAATATCCGAGCAGACTGCCCGAACAGACTGCTCGTCTACGGAAAACAGCGAATGTTGACCAAGCAAAATATCACCCAGTGATAAGGTATGACACAAGTTTTACCTAACACGGTCTAGCTTTAGTTCTAGCCCGAGAAACGGCAAAACCAAGTGGGAGTTCGTCGTCCTACCCTGTTTTGTTAATTCGAAACTTGGCCGAGCGTGAGTGCGAGGCTTCTTTGCCAGCCCTTAGCCGACGATAAGGGTTCGCGTCAAAGTAAAACACAAGCATGATGTGGTTAGCTCAAGTTAAAGAACACACTTGTACAAAACTAACACCCTCCACAGGAGTGATGACCATCCCTCAAAGGGACAGTCAAACATTTGGCACATGCAACCATTTGCATGCACAGCTCTATGTCCTCTTTCTAGAGAGGTTAACGTGGAGTACATCACCCCAAATGGACAAGGTAAGACCCAAGTCTTTACCGAACACGGTCCAGTAAAGGTTTTAGACAAAAACAAAATCAAAACAAAGGACGATACATTCACAACACGAGTATGCAAAGGTAAAACCCCTTTATGTGAAAGGGAAAACGTTTCAAGTGCAAAGGCTTCGTAGGCCAAAAAAGTACTGAGAAAACATAGACATGAATTACAAAGCTGATGAGATGAAAACAAAAAATGTCCTAAGACGGAGGAGCATTCCCGGATCGGACACTTTTCTCCCCAGGAGAAACAACATCTACAGCTTCAACAGGTGCAGCAGTCTCGCCCGATGGAGAATCGAAACTGGGCACCACAATGTCGTCCAAGAAGATGTTTGGATATTTGGCTGCTGTTAACTCTTTGGCTTTCTGAAAGCCCTCTTGAAAAATGGAGAGCCCATATTCTGTCCGTTTCCGGAGCCATTCGTCGCCAGCAGTACCATCAAGGAAGGCGTGGATGGCTTTATTACCAATTTCGGCCCTCTCCTGCTTCAGTTTCTCACATCTTCTTTCAAAACGGCCGGCCTTGTTAAGCAGATCAACATTCTCCATCTTTAGGGCCTTGACCTCCTTGTCAAGTTTCTCAGTTTTGGCTTCGGCAGCTCTCTTGTCAGTTTCTGCATTGCGAGCCACATCCATCGCCATGGAAAACCTTTCCTGCATCTGGCTGCTATAGCAGTAAGCCTGAAAATAAAAGAGAGATAAAGACAGAGTATGTATCAGAAGTGCACGAAGAGCTTAAATAACAATAACAAGACGCAAGAGGAAAAAGAAATGAAGTCCTTACGTTGTAAGCAGCTTGGACGTGCGCCATGGCGAAGGCTTCATGAGGTTGATTCTCCAAAATCAACTTATCACTTGGCAACACCCCGTGAGCCAAGTGCTGAGCAGAGACATTTGCATGAGGCATTCCTGAATCACCTCTCTTGATGGTCCATCGAGGACAAAAAATGGGATCCTTGTCGATATGGATATCTTCAACCACCAAAGGAGGCACCGGAGGAGTAGGTGCGCGTAGCCGTTTCACAAGAGGGGAAGAACCTTCCCCCGCATTCTCTTTTCTTTTCCCTTTCGATGCCCTTTGCATCAATCCCATAAAGTCACCCTTTGCAGCATCTCCTTTGCCAGCCATCTCTGTAAGAAAACAAAAGAAACCGAGTTGGATAACTTGTTCACAAAAAGAAAGGACAGAAATATATAAACATGGCTCCAGACTCTACCTAGACTTGGAGTACTAGAAGTTGATGTTCCTATCGTCAGTTCTCGAGTTTTAGACTTCGAAACTCTTCGAGGTTCTAAAACAGGAGTTGGAGGAACAGGCATAGCAGGGGCAGGAGGAATGAGCCCCGCATGCTGCATCTCTTGATCTGTAAGAGGTTCATCAATATTGAGAACACCCCTCCTCTTTATGTGATCAAGCAGTTTCTTCGTCATAGCGTTGGGAGCCAGGAAGCCTTTCTTTTCATAATCTTTACAGAAAGCATTCCACTTTCTTGGGAACTCCCATTTGCCGCTTGGCCGCTGAATGAAGAAGTATCGGGAGTGCCAACCTTTGTTAGATTTGGGACCCCCCTTGATCACCCTGATCCGGTTATGGATGTAATACCAGCCATCGCACTTGGCCACATTCTTTATAAAGCATACCTCAAGGTATAATCTCATGAAGTCATGGACCGTGACTGGATACCCTGAGGTCTGCACAAGATAAATCAAGCCAACTAGTTTCCTCCACCCGTTGGGCACGAGCTGACCTGGAGCCATTTTGTAGTGGTTGAAAAAGGCGACTGCAAAGGGATGCATGGGGATTCTATAGCCAGACTTAATCTGGCCTTCATAGACACTGGTTTCCAAGTCTGTACCATAATTGGCAGGCTCTTGGATTGCGGGTACCCGAGCAGAAAAAGGAGGAGGCAAAGGATACTCTTTTAAGAGCTCGACAATGCTCTCTTTTGACATCTTATTCCTCTTTTCATCTGAGGCAAACCAAATGTCCTCGTCAAATTTGTCTTCAGCTTCATCTTTGATATCCCCAAGAGCATCATCATTACGGGGAAATGAAGTGCTAGTTTGGGGAGCTGAAGTTCCTACTTGGCTATAGTGTGTTGAAGTTCCTACTTGTGATGACCTACTCTCCGACTCACTTTCTAAATCGTTCTCTGAAAAACTACTGGAAGAGGATGAAGTACTACTTGAAGTGGATGAAGACATTTTCTAAGGCTACGATATTGAAAGCTACTAAAAGGAAATAGATATGTGCCGAACAAGAAGAAGAGAAGAGAACTTACTTGTCAAAGTTAAGCCGAACAGGGAAAGTGAATAGCAGGGGGCAAATGAGGAGAGGAACTCCAAATATATAGATGGAGGAAGAAATAACTTCCCCTATAAAGGCGGTAGCATTCAAGACGCGTGTCCCGCGCGATTCCCGGGGTATTAAATTTTGAATTTTAAAATTGTAACCGTTTAGGTTCTGGCGGCTAAAGGACGGTTGTACTTGACACGTGGCTACACAATTGATAACCTGGTCATGAGCCCTCTTCCCCAAGAAGCATCTACGGTCTACCATCCCGAGCAGGATGGCCGAACAGGGTTCCCGACCAGGATGACTTGGTAAGGACCAAGGTCAACAGTCTCAAGACTGATGCCCGACCAGGATGCCCGTCCAGACATCCCGAGCAGGATGACCGAACAGGGCTCCCGACCAGGATAACTTGGTAAGGACCAAGGTCAACAGTCTCAAGACTGATGCCCGACCAGGATGCCCGTCCAGACATCCCGAGCAGGATGACCGAACAGGGCTCCCGACCCTCCAGGTCAACAGTCTCAAGACTGATGCCCGAGCAGGATGCCCGTCCAGACATCCCGAGCAGGATGACCGACAAGACAGTCTCAAGACTGATGCCCGACCAGGATGCCCGTCCAGACATCCCGAGCAGGATGACCGAACAGGGCTCCCGACCAGGATAACTTGGTAAGGACCAAGGTCAACAGTCTCAAGACTGATGCCCGACCAGGATGCCCGTCCAGATATCCCGAGCAGGATGACCGAACAGGGCTCCCGACAGTCTCAAGACTGATGCCCGACCATGATGCCCGTCCAGACATCCCGAGCAGGATGACCGAACAGGGCTCCCGACCAGAATGACTTAGCAAGGCCTAAGTCTACAGTCTCAAGACTGCAACCTGACCAGGATGCCCGTTCAGACATCCCGACCAGGGTGGCCGAACAGGTTACCCGACCAGGATGACCTAGCAAGTTCGTAGGTCAAAAGTCTCAAGACATGAAGTCGACCAGACTGCCCGAGCAGGAAGCCCGAGCAAGGTTTCTGGTTTACCATCCAAAGAAGGAACATTGGTCAACCTTCCCGAGCAGGAAGCCCGACCAGGATTCTCGAACAGGAAGGCAGACCAGATTGCCCGAGCAGGAAAGTCCGAGCAGGATCCTTGGCTCATTTTCCAAAAGGAAGTCTTTACTCATCCTTCCCGACCAGGATTCCCGAGCAGAAAGCCCGACCAGACTTCCCGAGCAGACCTTCCGAGCAGAAAGCCTGACCAGGATTCCCGAACAGAAAGCCCGACCAGACTTCCCGAGCAGAAAGCCTGACCAGGATTCCCGAGCAGAAAGCCCGACCAGAAAGCCTGACCTTCCCGAGCAGAAAGACCCTTCCCGAGCAGAAAGCCTGACCAGGATTCCCGAACAGAAAGCCCGACCAGACTTCCCGAGCAGACCTTCCGAGCAGAAATCCCGAGCAGGCCTCCCGAGCAGATTATCCAATTGAGATGCTCAATCAAGATTTGAGAGCATGATGTTTTGGAAATTCCTAAGTGACAACGGGCATGGAAGATTTGTGGCTGAACTACTTTTAGTCAACTTTCTGCATTAAATGCCTTTAACTGTTCACTTGAAGGAACCGTCAAAGGCAGGGGGCATTATGATATAGCTAAATATATCCGCCCAACCAACTGTTGACACGTGGCGTAACCAATTCTGAGTGGGCTAACAGACTCATATCGGATAAACTTCAGAGGACAGATAGAGATTGGTTAGGACTCATGCACTAATAGAAGAGTCCTAGTATGACTCTTCTACAAAAGGATCAATCAGAATAGAGTTCTAAAGAAGAAGGAAGTCTGGAAGCGGTCTATATATAGAGGGCGAATCCTCAGGTACACGGACAGGTTCACACACACACAAAGACCCAGTGCATTTTCGATTATTCAAACTCCTACCCCAGTAGCGACGTTCTGACTTTAGCATCGGAGCATCCTCCACCGGAACATTCCCGGTGGTCACTTCGTGTTCTGTTTTGCAGGTGTATTTCCTAGCCGTGGTCTCGATCAATATTCAAGCAGCAACAACATCCTTTCTTGTTTTGTGTTTGGTTAAGTTGCTAGCAATCTAATTAACTTTTATACTTATACGTACTCTTATATATATATTCTTAAATGCAGTAAGCAAGATACGAATACAAAATTTAAGCTTAGATCACGTGACGGATATTCTAGTAATTACACAAATTTCTTTTCTAAACTGGAAATGATGAATAACATTATTGTTAAATTGCGTTTGAAATTAAGATTCCAAAGTCTGAAATTCAAAAGGTGAAGCATGCAATGAATTATATATAGTTCACATCAAATAAGAATTTTGCTTTATCTTATAGAATTGTAATTATTAGTTCTATTTTCTTTTTTAAAAAAAGATAGCTTAAGAAGTAAAATACTCATGAAATCATACACAAAACTAATTTTTACCACTAAATTGCTTACTAGCGGTTGAATAATTTTTTATCAATCCTCTACCTATATAAGTGCGAGACATATTATTGTTTTTCACTTGATGACGCATGGTCATTCAAAAATAACTTTACCATTTAGAAATACTTCTGATACAATAGATCAATCACAGTTCTGCGTTGAAAACTAAAAGTCATAAAGGAAGGTTAAAAAAGGTAAAAATTTCTTTTCAGTGAGTTATTGTGTAAACTTGAATAAACTACTAAAAAGCATGCCACGAAAGTAGACATTGGAATAGAAATAGAAGCATGTTGATCTATTTTACTTTCTTTTAAATAACTAATCTTTTTAAAATATATAATTAACCCTAAACAGAGTTAATAGTGTGTTATAGGGGCAAA